>CAUYUJ010015615.1:1750598-1843098 GCA_963575745.1 Prorocentrum cordatum
GACTCAGGGCAGGCCTCCAACGTCTTGAACAAATCAAAGGGCATGTTTTTCGTCGTTTGCGGCGTCCAGGGCCTCAAAATCGTCAGAAAAGATCCCGGACGAGAAACCGGTCCCTGGCAAGCGTGGTCCAGAGCTCTGGGGACCCAGCGTCGACAAATCAAGACATCGGAAGCCACGGGGGGAAGACAGTAAGCAACGGACAGCCCAGGCCACCCCACTGGCCGCTGTAGAGCTTCGGAAAATACGCCTGTCCCCAACAGTGGCAGACAAGAGTGAGGGGCCGCCTGGGCCGGGTGTGCACATCGGCGTTCTCTGGACCCATGCAGAGCGGCCCGCTGCGAGCGCCATGTGTTTTTGTTGTTGGTTGTTTTCTTTCTTTTTGCGCGGGCCTTTGGCTATTTGAGCGCGCTGGCGCCCGCCCTCGCTGCTGACGAAACGTCTTTCTTTCTGTTGGAAGCTATGTGGGTGCGTCGTCCCGCCGCAGGCGCCGCTTTGATTGAAGCAATTTTGCGGGTGCGTCGCGGCGCAGGTGGGTCGCGCGAGGGTCATGGCTGAGTGGCGGCGCGGGTGTGTCGAGGCGCGGGTCGGGAGGCGACAACGGCCACGTTCGGCGAGCTGGCTAGGCTGGCTAGGGCAAGGCGTGTCGATCCTTCTTTGGCTTTTGCCCCCCCACCCCCCCCCCTTCTCTCTCTCACTCTCCCTATCTCTCTCTCTCTCTATATATATATATATCCCTCTCTCCTTCTATCTCCCCTCTCTCCCTCTATCTCACCCTCTCTATATACAGTCCTCCAGTCTCGGCTCGAGAGCCTTGCTCGGAGCGAGCCTAAACGCCAAGCGCTCCGCATCCTTTCTTGCCTCGTTTCAGAGGTTCCCCCCCCCCCCCCCCTCCCGGAGCCCAGGGGTGGGAGCTTGGGTTTTTCTGGTGGGTGGTTTCCGGGGGCCTACATTTTGAGACAACCTTATTTCTGAACAAAAGAACCCTCCCCGACGAGCAACGGCCACAACATCACGCAAAAAAAAACAAAGCGGACAGTTTTTCGGCGGGTGGGGGGGTGGGGGATCCTGGGGGCCCAGTGTTGGCGGAGGACAAATTGGAAACGATGTAGCATTTTGATTTTGTGTGTCTTGGGCTTCCCCACCGAAAACTGTGGGGGGTGGCGGCGGGACCCTGGACAAAAAGAAACAATCAGAAACAAAGGAAAAGCAACTGATTGTTTACTTCCTGGAAAAATGCATTCGGGGGGGCGGGGGACGGAGGTGGCCGGGAAACCAACAGAAAACTATGGAAACAAGCTGGAAAAACGGATGGGCTTTTGTTTCGGGTGCTTCCACCCCCAGAGGCTGGGGTGGCCGGACAACTCGCGGAAATCACCAGGAAAAAAAAAGCGGGGAGCGACATAGAAAAACCCGAACGTGTGGGGGTTGGGGGCGTAAGAAGAGGGGGAGGGGGTCCTCCCGGAGCCTTGGGGGAGAGGGGGCGCCGATTCCGGAGAGAAAACACAGGCGAAACCGAACAGCCCCTCTTAGAAGAAGTGAGAAGCATCCACAAAGCCCGAGGGTGGGGGTCCCTGCAGGAGGCGCGGGGAGCTGCCGCGCCGCACTGGGCCGCCCGACGGGATCCCCCATCGGGCCCAGGGCGCTGCCCCGACCGGCCCCGCCGGCGGAGCTGCAGCACCTGGGGCCCTGAGCTCCGCGGGCGGGGTGGCCCCCACTTGACGAGCCCCGGCGTCGCCCAGGCCGGTGCCGGCTGGAAGAAAGATCCTCGCCAGACTACGGGACCACCATGCAGCGCCGCCGCCGCTGCTCGTCAGCAAACCAGGCCCCCGCGGCACGATTCCACTCCTCCTCCTCCTCCTCCTCCTCCTCCTCCTCTTCTTCTGCTTCTTCTTCTTCTTCTTATTACTACTACTACTACTACTACTACTACTACTACTACTACTACTACTACTACTACTACTACTACTACTACTACTGACTACTACTACTACTACTACTACTACTACTAATACTATACTACTACTACTATTATTAGTATATTATTATTATTATTTTATTATTAGTATTATTAGTATTAGTACTATTATTATAATTATTATTATTATTATTATTAATTATTATTATTATTATTATTTATTATTATTATATATATGCTTATTCTGCTTCTGCTCTTCTTCTTCCTCCTCCTCCTCCTCCTCCTTCATTCTCCTCCTCCTCCTCCTCCTCCGGCAGGCAGGCACACCCACTCACCCGGCAGTGGAGCCTGGAGACCAGCGCGGGGGCCATGCCCCAAGAGGGGCCACTGCGCTCTCCGCCAGGGGGGCGCGGCGGAGGGAACGACCGCAGAGCGCGAGCCACCGCCGCTAACCACGGAGGAGCATGCATCGCTCCTCCTCCTCCTCCTCCTCCTCCTCCTCCTCACCTCCTCCTCCTCCTCCTCCTCCTCCTCCTCCTCCTCCTCCTCCTCCTCCTCCTTCCTCCTCCTCCCTCTCCTCCTCCCTCTCCTCCTCCTCCAGCGGGAGGCGGAAAGCGGGAGGGGCAACAGGACACCAGGGGCACGCAGGGCGTCGGCAGCCCCTGTGGCCAGCTACGAAGGCCGCCGATCCCGAGCGCACAGCGGCTGAACGTCAGATGCGACTGGTGCGAGGCGGGGATTTATCCACATCCACCGCCTGGGAACCGACGTCCCGCTGCCCCAGCGGGCGGCGGATGTGGATCTATCTCGGCCCTGGGGGGCCCGAATGTGTCCATCTCCACCGCCTGCCGAGGCTCCGAAAACTGACCCCCCAGGCGGTGGATGTGGACAAGCTCCCGCCTCGGAAGGGGGCCCCCGCGGACAACGCCACGGATCACTCACTCCGCAGCTGCTCCGCTCCTCGCGCCCGCGCGATGGGCGGAGGCACTCTCCCCATATGCCCGCCTGGCCCCCTCCCCCCCCGCCACCAGGCAGAGGAGAGCCAGGGGAAAGAAAGGCGCTGCCAGCGGCCTGTCCTCCGCCTCCGCACGCGGCGAATGGGGCTCGGACAGCGCGGCCCCACTCCGCCAGGCATGGGGTGCCGCGGCCAGAGTCGGATGCGCGCCGCGCATTGCGCGCGCTGGCGCCCAGAGCGACGGCAGCGAGTTCACGGGGATGGACAAGCGCTGCCAAGGGCTACAGTCGGACTCGGTTGGACACGACACGCGAGAGGACACAAGACCCTTCCGAGGGCCACATTGCCGCAGGAATGTAGGAAGCATGGGTCGCGAGACACAGGACACTTGGGTACCCTTGATTTGGCAGGGTCGACCTACTAATCTGGGCCGACTCTACCCGGACGAACGCTCCTGCGCACATGGCCAAGACCTTGACTGGGGCCGCAGACCCCCAGGAGCAGGCAAGACGCGCAGCGACTATGTCTTCGCCACTAGTAGAGGAAGACAACTCGTCACTGACTTCGCCCTGCTTCGAGACCCCCCGACAAAACAGAACCTTGGCCTCCTGGCCACTCTCGACTTGGACATGGGGCGGCCTCAGCGAGAAGGGCGAGGAGCGTCGCGCAATGCCCGCCGGCCTATCCCGCGACCGACTGGGAGGGGCAGCAATCCCTGGGCGACCGCATCGAAACTATGCCCCGACCGCGCGTGGACGAGGCAGATCTTGCCAACGACGTGGACCAGCAGCTTGAGCTGGCCAGCTAAGCCGCACACGCCTTCCACGACGAGCTCGGCCCTGTCGCCCCACCCGACAGCCAGGGCAGGCCACGTCGGAAACCAACGGGCCGCGGCCCTGCACCGCGCTTCCTAAGCGCGTTCGCCACTGCTCTGGTGGAGCCACACCACGGCGGAGCAAACAGAGCGACGCTCATCACGCTGGACAAGCTGCGACGACGAACTCGAGCAACCAAAGCGCTCCTGGCAAACCATCAGGCTCACCAGGCTGGGCATGGGACCAGTCATGCCCAGATGTGGGACAGAACCAAGCACGCCTGGGCGGCCGCCAGCCTGCTCGCCCAGCGGCGTCGACCGACTAGCCCCACGGAGTTCCCGCATGCGCGGGGCCCGGAGGAGCTGCCCACAGACCTTCAGCTGGGCCACGTTGCGCCCGCCGCAGCCGAACACCAAAGGTGTAGCCAACGCGAGAAGGCCGCCAGCATCGCTGCTAGGCGCAGCCGACTGGAGGCAGGGAAAGCCAGCGGGTCAAAGCATGTCGCCGCTGCAGACAAATCCAGCACCCGTTGCCCGCGCGCGCCACGAAGCGCCCCCCAGCCCGCTCCGCGCGCAACCAGGCGCGTGGACCGGCGCTGGCAGGGACGAGGGGCCGAAAAGCGAAGCCCTCCAGGCGCGCGACCCGCCAGGGCCAACTCCCAGGTCACCGGACCCAGAACCACAAAGCGACGGCTCCTCAACCGACGCCTCCTCCGACTCTGCCTCGGACAGCCCGGAAGACTCGGACTGCAGGCCGCAGCCTCCGCGAGCAAACCGAACGCCCTCGCCGACGCCGAAGCCGCGCTGAAAGTCAAGACGGGCACCTGGGCACCAATGCTAAGGCGCAAGGCGACGCCGCAACGGCGGGGCCGGGGCCGAGGAAGCAACCCCTGCGAGGGATGCTGAAGGAGGAGCACTCCAGACTCCAGACCCAGCCACCGCTCAGACGTCTGTCACAGTCTGTCCTCGCCGACGAAACCCTCATTCATTTCGCCCGCGCCCGCCCCGCTGCCAGGGCAGGCGGCGCCGGTGGCTGGGCCGCAGAGGAGGCCGAGGCGCTCCCACGCTGGGTCTCTTGCGGCTGTCTGCTGGGGAGCTGCGCGAGCCACGCCGCGCGGGAGGGCGCCAGGACGACTCCTCCATGAACCGAACCCGTGTCCCAGAGAAGGAGAATGGAAAGCAGCTGCCGACGGACCAGCGCCCCCTCTCCGTTATGTCCATGTGGATACGCTTGAGTCGGGCGTGTCCCCCTACAGGGGGGTTTTCGACCAAAAATAAGCAATACTCCAAACATATTCCAAAATTGTCAAAAATACTCAATAAATAGTCCCCAAACTATTTTTTACTATTCTTGAATATCTCACCTCTGACCGGCATGCGGGCCCTCTCCAACCGCCGATATACGAATACCAGAAAGAACATCAAAACATAAACATGGACCTCCAAACTTTCTGCTACTGGTCAGAGCTGAGAATATCCCCCCTGTAGAGGGACACGCCCGACTTAAGGCTACGCGCACGGGAGGCGCAGGCCCACCGCGGCCTCGCGGCACCGGCCTCGCGGCACGGAGAGCGCGCCGGGCGGGCCCACCCCGCAGGCTTCGGGGCGGCCCCGCGCGCCGCCGGCGGCGGCGTCGGCGCCGCGTTTGCCGCGCAGGCGAAGCGCGCCAGGCACCTGCGGGAGCCGCTCGCGGGGGCGGCGCTCCATCAGGCAGAGATGCTCTGACCGCCTCGTCACGGACGTTTGCTGCAGCCTCGCGCGCCGCGCGGGGCGCCCGCCGGACGTCGCCCCGGTCCGAGTAAGGTTGCTCTGCGCCAGCCATCGGCGACGGGATCGCGTGGGAGGAGCGCGCCCGACCCCCCCCCGGGCACGCGCCAACGGCCACCTCCGAGGCAGCTCCTTCTCGCCTGGCGACGTCGAACTTCCTGTGCGTGCGTGAGTCTGCGTGTGTGTTTGGGCGACACGGCGGCGCCGTGGGCGCGCGCCGCGCTCCCACGGCGCGCCACGCTCGTCGACGACGGCAGCTCCACCGCCCCCGCGGCTAGGGAGCCAGAGGCACCGCTAGATGACGCTGTCCTCTCTGGTCGCCTCTCGGGCCAAAAGTTCCACCCGGGAAAAAACTAGGAATGGGATGGGCTGTTGGGAGGGGCCCGCACGGCCAGGTGGCAGCCCTAAAGCTCAATGGCCAACCCCTCAAAGCTCACCACCAGGTGAAGCTCGTGGTGAGCTACGTCAGCGCTGCACCAGCAGCGGAAGGCACGCACCTCTACTTGTCTGCCGCTGCCGACGCCTGCGTTCGCCGCGCCGCGGCCAGACCCCCCCGCAGGCCGCCTCCCTGAAGGCGCCTGCGCGAAAGCCCGCCCCGCAATGTCCCTGGCGGCGAGCGCGCGCGCCGTTGGCGCCGGCATCTGAGCGCCGAAGCACCCTCGGGGTGCGCAGGCAGGCGCGGAGGGACGCCGATCTCAACGCCAAAGCCGAAACGGCCCGCGTCCACGCGGAAGCCTTCCAAGGCGGCGGCCCCGTCGGGAGTGTCTGGCACACCGTCGCCCAACTGGAATGGAGCTGGCCGACATGTGGCGCGATGTGCGACGACTATGGCACGCGCCTATCCTGGCCATCGCTCGGACGTCCATTCCATGTGTTTGATTCGGTTTCGTGCGTGGTTTTTCGCCAAATGATCAAGGATGCTCCTCGATGGTCCTCGCAGAGGAAAATGCACACGTCTGAGCGATGCCAAGCTATCATTGACGGGCCTTCCGATCGGGGCGTTCACGCACATGCTCCGAGCATCGCGGAGGCGGGCCTTCCTCCCACGAGCCCCCGCCACCAGACACGACCTCGGGGCGGCGGCGGCCGTTCAACAAGGACCCGACTGCTTCGCCAACGCCTGGCTCCAGAGAGCCAAGGGCATAGCCAAACGCACCGCCTGGCAACTCGGCCTCCCGTGAAACTTAAACTGCCCTTGCGGCGGTGACCACACCCAACAAGGGAAAGCGCGGGCTGGAATCTCTGCCGACCCGTCTCCACCGTGCCGCTGGTGTAGCCAAGAAGAGGAGGTCCACGAACACACCGTCTGGAGGTGCCCGTGCTGGGCCCACGCTCGAAGTGCCCTGGCCAGATGCTCCCAGATGAATCATGTGAAGACCTTCCGCCGCACACACGGCACTGTGGACTCCTGGAAGAGGAAGCTCAACTCCTCGACCTGAAGGCCATCCTCGCCCAGGCCGAACTCCCGCAGCCCATCACCAGACCGCCATTGGAGGGCCCAGAAGAGGACCACCAGGACCACTTCGAATCATAGACTGACCCCGCCACAGGAGCTGGGAGGGCAGACGTGGCCCCTAACGTGGCTTGTTCACAGCAGGCCTGCCGTCTACTCGCCAAGGCAGGTCCTGGTGTGCACTGCGGGCCATGAGCATCGGCTAAAGTACTCTGCCCGAGCACATGGCCTGACGCAGTCAGCGCCACGCGCCGAGACCTTGGCGCTGCTCCATCTCGCTGCCACGGCGGGAGAGGACCGTCCACATGTTTTCCGAGAGTGAAGCCGTCGTCGACGGGTTCGGAGCCCTGCTCGAAAGCAATCGCCCGCACGCTAAGAGGCTCGCAAGTCGACCTCCAGCAAAGAGTCCTCTGGGCGGCCCAGGCCAGATCCGACGAGGTCCAACAAGTCGAGGTCCACCTCGGAGAGCCCGGGGCCAACGAAAGCCGCATCACGCCAGTCGCCGGGCCTGCAGCCGCCACGCTCACGAGCTGGCAGCAACGAGTGCCCGCATGCACTCCCTGCCACGGCACTCGTGGCGGTCGCGATATGTGACCGTCGTCGTCACCACACACTTCCGCTTCCAGACGTACACGTCGTTCCTTTCTAATCGTGCTCATTTCTAGTTGTGCTCGTCTCTGATTCTTCCCGGCCCCCTAGTGGCCAGGAAGAGGCCCAGGATAGAACAATTAGAAATGAAAGAATCTTGGCCCCCCAAAATCAGAGAATTTTCGAAGACTTAGAAATGAACGGTGTGCAGGAGCTGGATGCACCAGGTCGGAACTCCACTGGATGAAACCCAACCCTCCCACTAAAGGGGGCGGCGGGGACGAGCCACCAGGCTCACCCAGGGACCCACCACACTCCCAAGGCCCACCAGGGCCAGGGTATTATGATGAACTCGATGGTCCAAGGCGCACCCTTCACGACAACCCCGAAGGACACGACGAAGACTCACTCGGCCTCGGCGGGGGCCCTCGGCAGTGGCGATGAAGACACCCCTTGCCCACCAGATAGCTACGACTGCGACGGCCACGACGCGGACGACGAAGGTCCACCTCAACGTCCAAGTGGGCACATGACGGAAGCGACCCAAGAGGTGAAGGCCCACCAGGTCCCCACCTCAGGTGCTGCACTGCGATCCACGCAGGATACCCCAGGGGCGGACCGCACAGAGGCAGCACGGACCCGACCGTCCCCGCCGGCAGTGACAGCCACACCCGAGAGCACAAACCGCGCCAGCAGCGCCCATCGCCGGGGAGAGGCACTGTGCATGGCAGGCGAGGGGCCGTGGACGGCGCCCCATCTCCGTCGTCCCAACCCGCTGAGCTGGCCGGTGCTGTCGCGCACCACGCCCCACAGCGCAGCGGTTCCTGCCACCCGGCAGATCCCCCATCCCCACCAGGACACGGGGGAACAAGGGCCCTGGTACCTACCACCCACCAAAGTGTAGGCGCCCGAGTGACACAAGGGCAACTGACCAATCGGAGGCGCGCCTTCACGCAGCGCCTCGCCGCGACCAGGCTACAACCTGCCCTGGACCGCGCAGCCGGGCGTACCGCACGCAGAACGGCGTTGCGTCAGCGCGCCTCCAGCCTCGCACTCACGCTCGGAAGCGTCCAGGAGCAGTCCAAGCCACTCCTCGGCAAGCTCCAAAGAAGAGCACGGCCCACCAGGAACGAGCTCCACCAGGCCTCCCACACGCCTGCTCTCCCTGGGGCCACTCTCCAAGGAACTCTCCAGGGGCGACTTGCTGATCGCAGCTGGCGCGCCAGTGCCTAGCCACCTCCATCATTGCCCTCGTGCGATGCGAGAACACCTGGCAGCGTGTTCCGTAGACCTCGCAGTGGGCCGCCGATGGGGGGGCCCTGAAATCGAGCCTTCCTCCCAAGGCATCAGGGCGCGCATGCCGAAACGCGCTACAAGTCGATGCCTCCCTGCAGCACGGGCGCGCAAAGCGGGCGGGCGACGCCCCCCATCACCGCGCCTTGTATAATGTTTTCAAATCGGGGTTCCTTTTCGACCGCGCCGGGGGGGAGGTTGTTGTCCACCCCTGTTTGCCAAACGGCGCCCCCCGCCAATGTGAGGGTGGCCCAAGCGGCGCCAGCAACCGCCGGGCCCGGACACCCGTGTCCGAACTACTGCGATCTCTCTCTTTCTCTCTCTCTCTCTCTCCCTCTCTCTCTCTCTCTCTCTCTCCCTCTGGAACTATACCATAAGAGTGATCTCCCCTGAGCCCGAGTATGTCCTGACAGTGTTTGCCCCCCTCTGCGTCCTGATAATCAACGCACGCAATATTTACGCGAACTGGTTTTCCACATGGTTTTTCTTTGAGCCATCCGACGGTGTACAATTTTTCACACATTGTTTTCTCGTTCCTGCGTGGGCCTCATTTTCGAATCGGCGCAGTGTTCCCGTCGTTCAGAATGGTGCTCCCGCCTCGACGTGGGCCCCTTTCCTGGATCCCGCAAGTCCCACAATCTCGCATGCACCACAAGTCCCACAGGTCTCATAGGCAAAGGGCCCACAAGTGTCGCACGTCGCCCCACAGGTCCCACAGGTACCACTTGTCTGACAGGGTCCAAAATCCCCGATGGTGTGCCAAGTCTCGATTGCCCCACGGGTCCCACATGCCCAACAGGTCCTGCAGGTCCCACGGGTCCCAGATGTGTGGCATGCTTCGCAAGTCCCGCAGAGGTCCCGCAGGTCCCACGGGTTCCGCATGTCCCGCTGGTGCCACGGGTCCACCAGGTCTCGCAGGTCTTACAAATCCTGCAGTTCCCATAAGTCCCTCGGGTCCCACAGGCCCCACAAGTTCCACAGGTATCGCAGGTCTCACAAGCTCCACAGGCCGCAGAGGTCCCTCAGGTCATACAAGTCCCACAAATTTCCCTTTCCTACTACGCATAGCACGATGGGTCTTCTGTGGAATTCCGGGTCGGCTATGACACGCGTCCGCGGATATCTACAACGTTTTCTCTGTTTTTCCCACTCTCCGGGCCCTGTTGCGCCAGCCTTGGACCTCTTTAGGGCTCGCCAGGGGACTCAGTTGGAGACGTCTGAGAGCTGTCTCGACGCCTCAAAAGCCAATCGGAGGCGACAAAGCGAGAAGACCAACAACTTTGCTTTTCCAATGATTTCTCTAGATGTGTCCATTCTTGGGCCCCACTCCCTGGGCCGAGTTACGCCATCTCCGGGCCCTGTTGCACCAGTTTTGGGACTCTTCGGGGCTCGCCTGGAGACTCATTTGGAGACGTCTTGGAGCTGTCTGGGCGCCCCAAGAGCTAATCGGCATCGACAAGGCGAGAAAATGACAAACCTTGCTTTTCGAATGACTTTCCTAAATTTGTCCGTCCTTGGGCCCCACTCTCCTGGCCCAGTTGCGCCAGCCTTGGAAGCGGAATGAGGAAAAGGAAGGAAGAGCAGAAAGAGGATGAAGATTAATAGGAGAAAGAGGGGGGAGGAAAATGCGGAGGAAGAGCAAGAGGAGGAGGATGTCCTGCTTCATGCTACCCCAACCAGTCGCCTGAGACTTACTCGCGCCTCTGGGCACAGAAACGCCCTGAGCTGGCCAGTGCTGGCGTTGTCAAGTCGCTCCCGCTCAGGAGATCCTGACCCACTCCGACTTGGCGGTGGCCGGCCCCACGTCCAAGCGCGCGCACGCCGCCTGCATTCGAACTCGCAAGGAACAAGGTGCATGGCGCGAAGCGCCAATGCAGTCTTCTGTTTCTGTATATATAGAGAGAGAGAGAGAGAGAGAGAGAAAGAAGCATAAAGAAAGAGAGAGAGAGAGACAGAAAGAAAGAAACACAACACAATAACAAAAAAACTAGCGCACTGGGACGGGGTGGCAGGAAGGGATAGGACGTCAGATGTGGCGCGGGCGCTCCCAGCTTGCCCTCCCCCTCCCCCTCCTCCTCCTCCTCCTCCTCCTCCTCCTCCTCCTCCTGTTCTTCTTCTTATTATTCTTCCTCTTCTTCTTCTTCTTCTTCGTCTTCTTCTTCTTATTAGTATTATTATTCTTCTTATTATTCTTCTTCTTCTTCTTCTTCTTCTTCTTCTTCTTCTTCTTCTTCTTCTTATTATTATTCTTATTACTACTATTATTATCATTATTAGTATTATTATTATTATGTTTTATGTTTTATTCCTGCTCCTCTTCCTCTTCCTCTTCCTCTCCTCCCCTCCTCCTCCTCCTCCTCCTCCGCCTCCGCCTCCACCTCCGCCTCCGCTCCGCCTCCTCCTCCTCCTCCTCCTCCTCCTCCTCCTGTTCTTCTTATTCTTCTTATTATTATTTTTTTCCTCCTCCCTCCTCCTCCGCCTCCTCTCCTCCTCCTCCCCTCCGCCTCCCCTCCTCCTCCTCCTCCTCCCTCCTCCTCCTCGTCCTCCTCCTCCTCCTCCTCCTCCTCCTCCTCCTCCTCCTCCTCCTCCTCCTCCTCCTCCTCCTCCTCCTCCTCCCCCCCCTCTCTCTCACCGCCCCCCGCCCTCAGAGACCGAGCGCGCGGCCAGCAGGCCTCCGTGCCCGCTCCGGGGGCGCGGCCACGGCGCTGCCGCGCATCCGCGCGCGGCGCCCCCCCCGTCGCTGGGCTGCCAAGGGGCCCTCGAGGCAGGGCGAGGGCCGATGCAGAGGCAGGGGGGCCCTCGGGGCGCGGGCCGATGCAGAGGCAAGGCGGGGCCGATGCAGAGGGCTGGGCTGCCCGGGCCCTCGAGGCGGGGGCCGACGCAGAGGGGCAGGCGCAGCCAAGATCTGTGGCTGCCACGACAAGGGGCACCCCAGCAGTCCGACCCTTGAACTTCAAGTGCGCTTCAGATGTAGGAGCAATGCTCTAGACAGGTTAACACCAAAAAGCATGCGGTTTGCAGGTTCGAAACATGTATAACACGTGTGTTAGACACCCGGGAACTGTTTGGCAACATGCTTCCTCTCCATTGAAGGGACACCCCAGCAGTCCGATCCTTGAACTTCAAGTGTGCTTAAGGTGCAGGAGCAATGTTCTAGACAGGTTAACACAAAAAAACATGCGGCTTGCAGGTCTCAAACATGTGTACCACATGTGTCAGACACCTGGGAACTGTTGGGCAACATGCCTCCTCTCCCTTGGTCGTCCTCCAGATCGAATCGGGAGATCGCATCGGCTCGGAGCGCGCGTCGAACCCGGCCGCAGCGGCACACGCACCGACGCCGCATCGGCTCGGCGGCGCCCGGAGGCACGAGGGCGCGCCGTGCAGGCCGCGGGCCGCCCCGCAGAGGAGCGGACACGGAGCGGAGCGGGCCGGCTGGAGCCGACGTCGAGGCGGCTCGCTGGGATCGCAGTGGGCCCCTGGCCGAACGCTCGGACGTCCATTCCCTGTGTTTTTGCTCGGTTTCGTGCGTGGCTTTTGTCGCCAGATGAGCAGGGATGCTCCTCGATGGTCCTCGCCAAAGGCCCAAAAATCCTGCGTTTTTTTCGGCTTCGTGCGTGATTTTTTCGCCAAATGCTCAGGGATGCTCCTCGATGGTCCTCGCCAAAGGGCCAAAGGGGAAAGATGCACACGTCCGGGCGACGCCAAGGCCCTTGGGGGGGGGCGAGGCTGGCAACGGCAAGAGGGGAGACGGGTGCGGCCCTCGTGCTCCCGCAGTGGCCGTCGCTCGGACGGCCGTTCCCCGTGCGTCTTTGTCGGTCTCGCGCGCGTGTGCTTTTTTGCTGCTCGAGGGTCCAGGAGGGCCCTCGAGGGCCTTCTCGCCGAGGAAAGCCGAGCACACGCCCGAGCGATGCCAGGCACACGAGGGGGTGCGCTGGAGGAGGCGCGGAGGAGGGGAAACACCCCACAGACACCATGCATCGTCGACGACCCCCAGAAAACATGGGAACATATATGGGAGGGGGGGGGGACGAAAACCCGGAGAGTATGGGAAAACATGGGAAGTGGGGGGGGGGGGACAAAGACCCAGAGAATATGGGAAAATACAGTATTGGAAGTGTGGGGGGGGAAGACAAAAACCCAGCACAGATAGGAAACTGGAGGACATCCGGTCATCTTGTCCACGGCGAGCGCCTGGGGCCACGGGCGGGCTCCCCGACCCATATATGTGCACCGACCCCACCGACGGAAGCGTGCGGCGCGCGCAGGCCTCTTGCTGCGCCTCGCGGCCGTGGCGGCGCCACGCCTCCCCGGCGCTCGGGCGCCCCGTGTCCCCGTGCGTTTTGTTGCCGGCTTCGCGCTCCGCTTTTTTTTGTCGCAGGGGGGTGAGCCAGGAGGCTCCTTCCTAATCCCCGCCGAGAAAAGGTTTCACACGTCCGAGCGATACTAATCGGGGGGTGAGCCAGGAGGCTCCTTCCTAATCCCCGCCGAGAAGAAAAGGTGCACACGTCCGAGCGATGCTCATCGGGGGCCACATCATGCGAACCCTGCCCCTGCCCCCCACGACTTCTGAGGCGGAGGGTGGGGTTCGCGCTCCGCTTTTTCGCAGGGGGGTGAGCCAGGAGGCTCCTTCCTAATTCATCCCCGCCGAGGAGAAAAGGTTTCACACGTCCGCGCGATACTCATCGGGGGCCCCAGGTGAACCCTACCCCTGCCCCTCACGACTTCTGAGGGGGAGGGTGGGGTTCACTTCGTTCGGGAGCTCCCGAGCGAAGTGAACCCATGTGAACCCCACCCTCTCCCTCAGAAGTCGTGGGGGGCAGGGGTAGGGTTCGCACGTGGCCGCCTAACTGAGCCCCTGGACCCCCGCCCCCCGGTTCGGATGTTCGCGCCGACGCTGTCGACCGCAATGTTTCTTCGGACCCCGCGGGGCCGCGTCGCGCGCACCGCGGGGCACCGCAACCTCGGGGGCGACGGGACTCTTGCTGCCGCTCGGACGCCCCTTTCCCGTGCACTTGTCGGTTTCGTGCGTCTTTTTTTCGCTCGATGGTCCAGGATGGTCCTCGAGGGTTCTCGGGTCGGGCAAAAGGGGGGGATAGCAAAGGGGGGGTTTGAGAATCAGCTCACGTAGCTGATTTTCCCCGCGCCTCCCGGCGCCGGAAGCGGCTATGTATCGAGGAATGGGCCCCTCGGTGAGGCCGAAACCAGCTGCATGCAGCAAATTTCGTAACCCCCCCTTTCCCAATCCCCCCCTTTCGCCCGACCCGAGGTTCTCGCCGAGAAACCGTGCACACGTCCGAGCGACGACAGGGACTTGACAACAGCTTGCGTCTGCGCTCGCGGAGGGCTGCCGTCCGGGGACCGGCCCGCGGACCAGAGGCCCTCCCGAGCCCCGCGCGGCCCCTGCTTCAGCACCGTGGGCCCGCGCCGTCCCGCTCCCAGTCGCTCGGACGTCCCTTCCCTGTGCATGCTTCGGTTTCGTGCGTGTTTTTTCGTTTGCTCGACGATCCAGGATATGCTCCTCCAGGGTCCTCGCCGAGGAAAACATGCACACGTCCGGGCGATGCCGGGCCCATGGGCTGCCAGTCCAGGTCGCAGTCCTCGACTGCAGGCCAGGGGTGGGGGGGGGGGGGGGCAGGGCGCGGGGAGCGCGGGCTGGGCGCGGGCTGCAGAACACGGGGGGGGGGAGGGCGGGAGGGCGATGACGGGAAGAAGCACCGCTTCGGGCCCCTGTGTGTATGGGGGGGGGGGGCGCCAGTCGCCGGGCTCCCCTGTGGGAAAGGTGCGAAGGAGTGAGAGAGTGAGGGAGAGAGAGAGAGAGAGAGAAAAAAAAAAAAGAGAGAGAGAGAGAGAGAGAGGAAGAAGAAACCGAGCGCGCGCGGGCGGGCTCTGGCGACGGAGGGGCGGCACGCCATCGCGATGCCGCTGCTGCAGGCGGGTGCTGCCGGGAGGAGGGAGGCACAGAACAGAGGAGGAACGTCAGGGGGGGGACCCGCTCGGCCTGGAATCGGCGACACGTCGACGATAGATCGGCCTGGAATCGGCCTGGGATCGACGATAGCTCAGGGGGAGAGCACTGACCTGGGATCGGCGATACCCCTCGACGAGAGATCGGCGACAGGCCCTTCCCCGATGGCGCAGCCGCATCTTCTCCTGGGCGGGGGTGGGCCAGCAGGCCCCAGGCGGCGAGGCATGGGCGGTCGGGGGTCGATGCGTCCCCCCGGAGCCTCCTCCTCCTCCTCCTCCTCCTCCTCCGCCGCCGCCGCCGCCGCCTCCGCCGCCGCCGCCGCCGCCGCCTCCTCCTCCTCTTTCTCCCCCTTTCTCCTCCTCCTCCTCCTCCTCCTCCTCCTCCTCCTCCTCCTCCCCCCCCTCTTCCTCCTCCCCCTCCTCTTCCTTCCCTGAGTCTCTGAATGAGAAGGAGGAGAGTGACACTCGTGACAAAGGCCCTTCGGTGCCTGGTCAAAAAGTGTCCACATTCATGGCGGTAAGGCGATGCAAGACGGTAACAGCCACAACCGCGAAACGCCCTTGCTTGGCACCCCTCCTCCCCAAAAACCAAAGTTGAAATGTCCACATTTTGTCCCTGGCCTGTGGCCTACCGCCCACACCTGTCAACGTTGAATTTGGGGGAAGGGGGGGTATACTTTCTGGTCCGACGTGCTTTGATAACTCAAGGTCTTGGCGAGGCACGTGTGGACACTTTTAGTCCACCCACCGTGACGACTGAGCGCGAACACGCATCTTGACAAGCACGCTGCGAACATCGATCGGTGGATGAACACACACACACACACAGAACGCAGCAACGCCGCCCAGCGCAACGAGCGAGGCTGCACGGCATGCGCCTCGGAGCAGCCGCCCTCGCAGGACACCGCTCGCACTGGGAGCTCCTTAGCGGCGAGGGGAGCGCCTTTTAACACTCCGGGCGAGCTGCGCAGCGCCGCGCCTCGAGCTGACGCGCGGCTCGCCGCGCCGGCCGCGGCGCGGGCCCGGGAGGCTCCTCTCGCGGCACCCTGGGCGGCCTCGCCCCCCGCCCTGCCCTGCCCGTCCCCAGACCCCCCCCGCGCCGTGTGAACAGATGGCCGCCAGCGTGGACTTCACAGCATGGACTTCTCATTGCAGTCTCCGCGGCGCGCGCCGCGCACTGCCCAGCAGTGCCAGGCAGCGCCCAAGCAGTGCCGAGCAGCGCAGGGCGCAGCGCAGAGCCAGGCAGGGCAGTGCCGTGCGGTGGGCGGACAGCGCCGTGCGATGGCAGCGCAACGCGACTGCAGTGCAGCGGGTGCAACGGGCGGCGACAGGCGAAGACGAGGCCGCCGGGGCCGCCAACGGGCTCTTGCCTTAATGAGGCTTGCCAAAGGGTTCTCGCTTGGTGCAAGGTTGGTGCCTCGGATCCTTTCGTTGCCCCTTGCCCAGAGGTGCCCCGAGTCCCCGAGTTCCTCGGGTTCCACGGGTTCCTCGCCCTCGGCGCCTCCGATTCTTGCGCTGCCCGTTGCCCGGAGGCTCCGCGGGCTCCTCGGGTTCCCCGTGTTCCAAGAAAGACCGAGCAGTGCCAAGCTCTGCGCCCATGCCACACAAGAAGCTTTCTCCGAATCGGGGTCGCGCTGAATTCGCTATTTGGAGAAGTGGGGCGGCGACTGACGGGAACGGCGCCGCTGGGCCCAGTTCTTCAGAAGCGAAGCAAGAACCCCTAAGCGCAAGCACTGTGTTGGGAGAATCTGCCCCAGCAAAGCACACGAACAGCAGCAGAGGTGAGAGGCGGGTCGAGGAATAGGAGGTCGGCCAGGGAGCACGCGTCGGGACAGGACGAGTACCTGGGCTTCTTTCTCACAAGTCGGGCCGGGCGAAAGGGGGGGGATAGCAAAGGGGGGGGTTGAGAATCAGCTCGCGTGGCTGATTTTCCCGGCGCCTCCCGGCGCCGGAGGCGCCCATGTATCGAGGAATGGGCCCCTCGGTGGGGCCGAAACCAGCTGCAGGCAGCAGATTTCGACCCCGCCCCCTTTCCCTATCCTATCCCCCCCTTTTGCTCGGCCCGAACAAGGGGTCGCGGCCTTCAAGGACCAAAAATGCAGCCGGCATCCAGGCGAGAGCGCGATTCCCGAATGGACTGAGGAAGTCTCTGGCGAAGCGGCTGCTGGACCGAACAATCTAGAGGGGCGGTCTCGGGTTCCTGACCCCCCCCTGTGAGATCTGTACTTCGTTTTTACACTTCCCCGTCGTTCATGTCTATTCGTACTCATTGCTCATTGTGCTCGTTTCTAATTGTGCCTGGCCCCCTGGTGGCCAGGAAGAGGCCCAGGACACGACAATTAGAAATGAGAGGATCTTGGCCCCCTAAAGATCAAAGAACTTTCGAATAATTAGACATGAACAATGTGTACTTCTTTTTTACACCTGGCAGAACCTTCTAGCGAGCTGCGATCAAGGAGCACGACGGACGGCTTGTGGCTATTTTCGGGCTCCGTGGGCCCTCGCCGATACCCCCCGGTACCGTTAAAAAAGGACTCGGATGAAGAGCCGGTCCCGGGGACTGGGTCGAGACCTCTGGGGGTCGACGCTGCGAAAAAGTTGGAGGCCTCGAAATTGACACCAACACCAACACAGGGGGGTTGCCTCCACATGGGGAAGATGATCCTAGATTCCGGTGTTGGTGGCAATATTTCGGTCACCTTGGAAGCCAGAATATTACCACCACCACCGAGATCGGGATCGTCTTCCCTCGGTGGAGGAACACCGCCGAGATTGGCGTTGATGTCAACCTCTAGGCTTGCGAGTCTAGGTCCCCTCCTCCCCAGTCGCGTCCAAGAACGGAGCGGCAAGGGTGGAGCGTCTGCAGAACGACACCGCTACTCGGGAGCGGCCAAGAGGGGGGTGTCCAAGAGGGGGGGGTGCAACTCATGACCCGCGGCATGTGCGCGGCCCCGCGGGGGGGCCTGGGACGTCATGAAATAAGAAGAGGCGCCATGAAATCTGGGGAAATATCATGGCCCACGCCATGATATCCCCCCCCCCTGGCCATCACCCCCCTCTCTTCCGCTCCCGAGCTACACCACCGCCGTGCCCAGCCGGGGCCCTCCCGGGCCCCGGCATGGGCCGCGTGCGCGCTCCGAGCCGAGGGCTGGCAGGCCCCGGCCGCTCTCCCACGGCCCAGGACGGCCCTGGCCAGCCGTGGTGGCGGCGGTGTTCTCGCCGTCGCCTGGACGTCCACTCCCCGTGCTTTTTGTTCGGTTTCGTGCGTGACCTTTTCGCCAGATGCTCAAGGATGCTCCTCGATTGTCCTCGCCGAGGGAAAAATGCACGCGTCCGAGCGATGCCAGGTGTTTTTTTTTTTCGAGGGAGGAGATGGGAGCGGACCGCAAGATTCAAGAGCCACCGTCGTGTCGCGAATGCCGGTTGCACTTGAAAGCCGTTTCTTCCTCACCAAGCGTGTGTGGAAACGGGCGCAGGACACGACAATGCAGACAGATACCGTGGTGGTGGCGGTGCGCGGACGCCTTCTGCGGCTCTCTCCGCCGTCGCCTCCAGGGATCCGAGACGGACGGCGCGGAGTGGCGGGTTGGCGGGAAAGGCCAGCCCAGACCCCCCGACGTCATGATTTTTTCATGACGTCGACCCCCCGAGGTCTCGACCCATTCCCCGGGACTGGTTTTCCGTCCTGAGTCGTTTTCTGACGGCCCCGAGGGCCGGTAAGGGCCCCCAAAGGCCAAAAATAGTGCAAAACCTCCCGTCGTGATTTTTTCACGACGCGAGGGGGTCTGGGTTGGCGGGAAAGGCCAGGAGCGGTGGATGCCACAGGGGCCTCCCGCTGGCGCACGGGCCGAGCGTGCTCGCTGGCGGGCGGCCGCCGCGGCCGGGGCTCTCTGGTGCCTTTTCGGCGGGAGGGGCCGCCGCGGAGGCGCCGACGGAAACGGGCATCGCAGGAAAACAAAGAGCGGCACACACACAAACGCACACACACACACACACGCGCGCGCACGCACACACACACACACACACACACACACACACGCGCGCACACACGCACACACGCACGCACGCACGCACGCACGCACGCACGCACGCACGCACGCACGCACGCACACACACACACACACACACACACGCACACACACAACACACACACACACCACACGCACACGCACACGCACACACACACACAACGCAACGCAACGCAACGCAACGCAACGCAACGCAACGCAACGCAACGCAACGCAACGCAACGCAACGCAACGCAACACAGCACAGCACAGCACAGCACAGCACACTACACTACACTACACTACACTACGCTACGCTACACTACACTACACTACACTACACTACACTACACTACACTACACTACACTACACTACACTACACTACACTACACTACACTACACTACACTACACTGGACTGCACTGCACTACACTACACTACACTACACTACACTACACTACACTACACACACCACACACACCACACACACCACACACACACACCACACACCACACACCACACAACACACACCACACAACATTCAACACTCAACACTCAACACACAACACTCAACACACAACACACAACACACAACACACAACACACAACACACGCAACACAACACGCACAAACAATGATTCAATACGTGGAACTCCCCATATGTGCATCTATTCTCATGAACCGGTCCGCCGTGAATATCTAGGCGCAAGAGCTTTCGAATATAAACAGGCTTCAGTTGTGACGGTCTGGTCATGAATCTAACTGCGAATGAATTGGAGTGTGAATGAGCCTCAGTTGTACGAGCGCGTCTCTGCGCATGAGCCTGGGGCCTCCTGGGGCCTCCTGAAACCTACTGGGGCTTCCTGGGGCCTCCAGGAGCCTCTTGGGGCCTCCTGGGGCCTCCTGGAACCTTCTAGGGAGGATTCGTGCCCAAGGAGAGGCCCAATCTATAGCAACAGACGTACATAAAACATTGCGGATTGGAGCCACAGGAGAGGGGCAATCTGTAGGAACACACGTAAAACACCGAGGACTCGTGCCCCAAGAGAGGCCCAACATACAGGAACATCAGTAAAACATTTAGGATTGTGCACACAGGAGAAGGACAATAGAAACATACGTATAACATCAAGAATTCGTGCTCCATGTGAGGCCCAATGTATAGGAGCATGCGTAAAACACATGGGATTGGAGCCACTCTTGTTGCCTTCTGAGGCCTCCTGCTCCTGGGGCCTCTCGGGGCCTCCTGTTGCCTTCCGAGGCCTCCTGGCGCTTCCTGTGACCTCCTGGTGCCTCCTGTGGCTTCCTGAGACCTCCTGGAGTTTCCTGGGGCCTCCTGGAACCTCTTGGAATATCCTGTGGCCTCTTGAGTTTTTCTGTGGCCTCCTGATGCCTCCTGGGACCTCATGTGGTCTTCTGGGGCCTCCTGGAGCCTGTTGGAGCCTCCTGTGGCAACCTGAGGAGAATCTGTGCCCACGAGTCTGGCCACCAAAACAAGCAAACCGATCGAGACATCCTCAAAATCTGGCTCACCTAGGGGGTGAAAATGAGCGCCTCGCTCGAGACATCCTCCAAATGTGCTCCGAAAGCGAAGGATGTTGAAATAGAGAACAGGCAAACCACTTGAGACATCCCCACAAAACGGCCGCGAACGGCCGGGCCCTCGGCGGCTTCCCTTAGCGGTGCTGAAACCAGCGCCCCGCCTGAGACATCCTCACAATCTGCTGTGTGTTGAGTAAGTCAGACAATGAGAAGGTCTCAGTATGAGTAAGTCTGGGTATGAGTGAGTCTCAGCATGAGTAAGTCTGAGTACGAGCAGGTCTGAGTATGAGCAGGTCTGAGCATGAGTAAGTCAATTCGATCGGGTCTGAGTATGAGTAAGTCTGTGTATGAGTAGGTCTGGGTAATTAGGAGGAGGAGGAGAAGGAGGAGGAGAAGGAGGAGGAGGAGGAGAAGGAGGAGCAGGAGGCGTCCAAGCAAGAACAAGAACCCCATCTCAGGATACGGGGAACAACCACTGCCGGAGGCCCGCGCGGATACCTTGGGCCGGCGCTGGCCCCCTCCCCGCACCCCTGGCGGCGCCTCCCGTGCCGCCCCTGACGCGCTCCGCTCGCCAGGTAAGGCCTCTTCCTCCTTCCTCCTCCTCCTCCTCCTCCTTCCTCCTCCTCCTCCTCCTCCTCCTCCTCCTCCTCCTCCTCTTCCTGCTCCTCCTCCTCCAGCGCCGAACCAAGAAAAACCCGCGCGGTCCTCCGGATGCCTGTGATCACTACGGCCGGGAGGTTATTTGCTTGGCCGGTCGCCCCGGCGGCCCCGGCGGCACACGCTGTGCCGTGCGAGCTGACAGCGTGCCGCTCCGCTCCGCGGGGCGGGAGGCTGGGAGAGGCTCGAGAGACGTTGACGCATGCTAGCGGACGCTCGGGGCGGGGCGCTCGGACGCAGGCTGGGAGGGGCGGGGCGCTCGGACGTGGCTAGCATGCCGCGCCGAGGCGTGGTGGACCAGAACCGGCGGTGCGGCACGCTGTTCCAAAGTTCCCGGCCGCCTGCTTATGCCGCTCTCTGCTGCACCGTCGGGGCGCTGACCTGAGGAACCCTAGATAAGGAACGGGGCCCCCTTTTTCCACGAGTCAAGCTTCGAGTCCCCATCGAAATCCTGAGGACAAGCGAAGTCAAGCTGCGAAACAAGGAAGGAACACCGAGCCCCTCCCCAACGAAAAGGGTTCCTTCCTCAGCGCCCCGACTGTACCACATCAGCCTTCCTTCTCGGGGCTGCTCTGCATGCCTCCGCCGGCGGCCGCGCCCGCCGCGCTGTCGGCCGACCTCTGCGAGCGGAGCGGCTCTGGGCCTCCTCCCGCTGGCCTCGACGGCCTTCTGCTGGCTGGCCCCATGCCGAGCAAGAGGCCGCAGGCCAGAGCGACCGGGAGGCTCCGGACTCCTCCGCGACTCTTTCTGCCATCTGGGCCGGCTGCGGGGACACAGTTTCAGGGAGCCGGGGACACATCTTCGGGGAGACGTGAGACTGACGGGGCCATCATGACGATGACGAGGCCCAGTCTGAAATTTGACGCGAGCTCCCGCAGCAAGCATCCAGACATCCCACGAAAACCACACCGTCAAAATCCAGGACGCGCTCGTAAAAAAACTTCGGCAAGCGTAGTCGAGTCTTTATGTTTCCCCGACATCTCGTCCATCCGATCCTGCCAAAGAGCACTTGGATACGCATAGATCAAGACATGAATACCGAAGTCCACATCGTCCTAACACGGGACGCAGAAGGACATACTATTACTAGTACTGTACGTCCTCCTCGGAGGCGTACGTCCGACCCGAACATAGAATACTAACATCTTGTAGTACATCGTTTCTCGATCGGTACGGCCAGAAAGCGCCCGCCTCGGAGCTTATATTATAAGATTGTTCTGCGCGCGCGTCGCCCCTGGGAGGTGACGCACACACATATAGTATGAAGATGTTGGGGTGACGCCGAAAACAGGATCAGCCCGTGCCTCCTGTCAGGCCCAATGACCCAGGCCAGCCAGCCAACCATGCCTATCATTTAACCACCCATCCAAGCCAGCCGACCCGCTTACTCTCGGCACCCGCGTCCGTCACGGGCGGGAACATGCATTTCCGAAAAAGAGGATTGCCGAGCAACGTCCTCCCTGCGCCCATCGGGACTGCTGGGGGAGGCCGAGTGGCCCGCTCTGGAAACCGTGAGCATCTTCCACTTCCGCCCGCTTCCGCCGCCCTTCCGCCGGCGCAACCACTATTATACTTCCGCGCACCTTCCGCCGAGGAGGAGAGGTGGGCAGAGTCATTTCGTCACAGGATGCGAAATCTCCTCCCCTCCCCTCCTTTCCCCTCCTCCTCCTCCTCCTCCTCCTCCTCCTCCTCCTCCTCCGCTCCTCCTCCTCCTCCTCCTCCTCCTCCTCCTCCTCCTCCTCCTCCTTTTTCTCCTCTTCCTCTCCTCTTCTTCCTCCTCCTCCTCCTCCGCCTTGTCCTCCTCCTCCTCCTCCTCCTCTATCCTATTTTATGCCATTCTACTCTAATGTAGGACGTGGGGCGGTGCCTGCCACGCCTAGAAACCAAACCAGTTCACCAACTCGACGCAGGGGGGGGTCCTCGTCCTCTTCCTCCTCAGGAGGGTGCGTCAGGGTGTACCCCGAGCGGCGCACGACGTGCGTTGCTCGCTGGGCCTGAACATCAGCAAGCTCCTCGCCTGCACCTCGGCCTCGCAGCCGTCGTCAGCGCCGTCGGCACCCTGCAGCAGCAGCTCGGCGACCTCCTTGTCGGGCTCCTTGAAGCCGTGGACCTGCAATCAGATTCCCTGCGGTAGGTAGCGGGGGCGAAAAAACTGGCCCAGCGCGCACCCCTCGCACTCCCGCTCGTCGTCTGGGTGAAACTCGAAGGACCCGATGGTGGCCCGTAAAGCGCATAGGGAAGGGGCTCCCGCCTGAAACTTCCACGCAATTTACTCACAGACGAGGCTCCCGCCTGAGACTTCCTCCAAATTCAAGCCGGAGGAGCCCAAAAGTGACGACCGTTACAAGGTTGATAATGACCCGCTCGGATTACCAACATGAAATGCGGGACCCATAGGGAGGGGGCTCCCGCCTGAGACTTCCTCAAGTTCACTCACAAAAGAGGCTGCCGCCTGATACCTCCATGTTGAGTCCTCAGGAGCCCAAAAGCGACGACGGTTACCAAGTCGAGGATGAACCGCTCGGATTACCAACATGAGCTGCGGGACCCATAGGGAGGGGGCTTCTGCCTAAGACTTCCTCGCGATTCACTAACAGACGAGGCTCCCGCCTGTGATTTCCTTCATATTGAGGCCAGAGGAACCCAAACATTACGACAGTTACAAGGTTGAGGATGGCCCGCTCGGACTACCAACTTGAAGCGCGGGAACCATAGTGAGGGGGCTCCCGCCTGAGACTTCCTCACAATCCACTCACAAACGAGGCTGCCGCCTTATGGTTCCTACATGTTCAAGCCTCAGGACCTCAAAAATGACAACAGTTACAAGGTTGAGGATGGCCCGCTCGGATTACCACCATGGAGTGCGGGACCCATAGGGAAGGGGCTCCCGCCTGAGACTTCCTCACAATGCACTCACAGACGGGGCTCCCGTGTGGCACTTCCTCCAAATTCAAGCCTCAGGAGCCCAAAAGTGACGACCGTTACAAGGTTGAGGATGACCCGCGCGGATTACCAACCAGAAGTGCGGGACCCATACGGAGGAAACTCCCGCCTGAGACTTCCTCACAATTCACTCACAGACGAAGTTCCCGCTTGATGCTTCATCCATATTCAAACTAGGGGGTGAGTGATGACGAAGTGATGAATGCGTGAGTGATGATGATGGTGAATGAATGGGTGATGATGAGTGAATGAGTGAGTGAGTGGGTGAGTGATCGAGTGGTGATGATGGTGATCACGATGGTGGGTGTGAGCGTATGAGTGATTGGATGTGGGGAACAATACGAAGCACATTTTGGGGCAAAATCTCGGGTCATGCTCGTGGGCCCCGCAAGCACTTTGTGTTGTTTGTTGACCGGGATGGCGGGGGAGCCCTCGTATTGCCCGCTTTGCGCAAGGCCGCCATCCCTGTCAACAATACCGTACACTATGCACTTGGCGGCTACATCTGAATCGTACGCGGCCACGCCGCGATCACTGTCCATTGGTGATGGATCAGGACCGCGGGGGTGCTGGCATATTGCTTGCTGTATGCACGCCCACCAGACACCATCATGGCCTCCCCGCCGCGATTGCGCATTGGTTTTCGACAAGGATGGTGGGGGCCGACATGCTTCCCGATGTGTGCCGTCACGTGCGCGGGCGCACCTGGTACTTGCACTTCCCCCGAGCGTGGCGCACCTGGCGCGGCTGGACCATGCGGCAAACATGGCGCACGTGGTGCATCTGGCGAGCGAGGCGTGCCTGGCACGCTTGGGCCCCAAGGGTGCATGGCGCACCTGGAGGGCCTGACACGCGCGGCGCACCTCGCCCCAGCGTTGCGCACATGGGGTCTCTATTGGTTCCCAGTATCTGCCCATCCATAGACGACCGCTGAACGTGCTGAGGCTCGGGTGCTACTCATGTGTTGGGAGGGCGGGTGGGAGTGGGCGAAACAGCTTGCGGGCGGGAAGGGTATTTTGATCACTGTCCCTATCAATAGAAACCCCCTCTCCCAAGCGACCGGCAGCCAATCAGTAACCATGAGGGCACCATGCGCCTCCCCTCACCATCCCTGTCAACAAACAATACAAAACGCACTGTGTTTCCACATTTGGACCATGCGCGGCCAAACCGATGCGGCCCCCCTCCACCATCACGGTCAAAAAGCAATACAAAGAACACTTTGGGGCAAAATTGTGGAGTATGGTCGTGAGGCCCGCGAGCACTTTGCATTGTTTTTGACAGGGACGGCGGGGGGGGGGGGGCAGATTGCCCGCTGTGCAGGGCTACCATCCCTAACAATTACCCCGACGGAGGGACCCCACATGATAATATTTTTACCTTGCCCTTATCCCTTTCCTCCCAGCCATGGCAAACACCCTCCTCTCGCCCTCTCCTCAGCCCTCTTTCTTCCTTCTTCTATTTATCCCCCTCCCCCTCCTTCTCCTTCTCCTCCTCCTCCTCCTCCTCCTCCTCCTCCTCCTCCACCTCCTCCTCATCATCGCCCTCCCCCTACCCCTTCCCTCCTCATCCTCCTCCTGCCTCTTCTCCATGTGCACCTCCCCTTCCCCCTGGTCGGGGGAAACAAATCGATTTTCCTCGGCGCCGTCGCCGCCTCGGCCAGCACGCGCGCGTTTGCTGACGGCTAGATCGCGAAGCCGTCGGGACAGCCCTTCGGGCCAGCCATGCCTTTGGGGCAATCCCGCGGGCCGCCGGGGCGCGAGGGCAGGCTGTCGGGACAACCCCGCGGGCCACACCGTTGGGAGAACCCCGCGAGCCTCCAGGTGCGCGCCGCGGCGCTCAGGCGGGAGGCAGCACGAAGCCCAGCTCTGCCGCGAACCAGGCCTGAAGAACCCCAAAGTGACGACAGTTATAATAATCCGATGAACCGCCTCGGATTCGAACGTGAAGTGCGGGCCCCATAGGGAGGGGGTTCCCGCCTGAGACTTCCTCGCAAGTCACTCACCGACAAGGCTCCTGCCTGATACTTCCCCCATATTCAAGCCTCGGGAGCCCAGAAATGACGACAGTTACAAGTTTGAGGATGACCCGCCTCGGATTCGAACATGAAGGGCGGCCCCCATAGGGAGAGGGTGCTCCCGCCTGAGACTTCCTCACAATTCACTCACAGACAAGGCTCCCGCCTAAGACTTCCTCCGTATTCTAGCCTCAGGAGCCCGAAAGTGACGACAATTACACGTTTTGGATGACCCGCTCGGATTACCAACATGAAGGGCGGCCCCCATAGGGAGGGGGCTCCCGCCTGAGACTTCTCTGCAAATCACTCACGGACAAGGCTCCCGCCTGATACTTCCCCCATACTCAAGCTTCAGGAGCCCAAAAGTGACGACAGTTACAGGTTTGAAGATGACCCGCTCGGATTACCAACGTGAAGTGCCGGCCCCATAGGGAAGAGGCTCCCGCATGAGACTTCCTCTCAATTTACTCACAGACGTGGATTCCGCCTGATACTTCCTCCATATTCAAGCCTCAGGAGCCCAAAAATACCGACAGTTACACGTTTTGGATGACCCGCTCGGATTACAAACATGAAGTGCGGGCCCCATGGGGGGAGGGGGCTTCCGCCTGAGACTTCCTCAGAACTCACCCACAGACGAGGCTCCCGCTTGGTACTTCCTCCAATTTCAGGCCTCAGGAGCCCAAAAGTGACGACAGTTACAAGTTTGAGGATGACCCGCTTGGATTATCAACATGAAATGTGGGACCCATATGGAAGGGGGTCCCGCCTGAGACTTCCTCACAATTCATTCACGGACGAGGCTCCCGCTCTAGGCGTCCTCCATCTTCAGACTAGGGAGTGAGTGATGACGAAATGATGATGAGTGATGATGATGATAATGATAATGATGGTGATGATGATGATGATGATGATGATGAGTGACGGGATGATGATGATGATGATGATGATGGTGTTGATGAGGATGAGAATGGTAATGATGATGATTGATCGAAATAACTATGATGATGTTGCTGATGAGGAAGATTATAATGGTGTGAGTGTGAATGAGTGTGATGATTATGATGATGGTGACGATGACGACGATGATGATGAGTAGTGACGATGGGTGGTGATGATGATGATGATGGTGAGTGAAGGGGTGCGGGGGTGATGATGGTAGTGATGATCTGGATGATGATGATGATGATGAGTGATGATGACTGATGATGATGGCCAGAGAGAGGAAGAGAAAGAGAGAGAAAGAGAGAGAGAGAGGGATGAGGAGATCCTGCGCGGAGGATGTCCAGAGAAAACAAGAACCCCACTTAGGATGTGGGAAAACAATACAATATGCACCTCGCGGCTGAATGTGGATCGCGCGCGGCCACCCAAGGATCACTGTCAAGTTGTTTTTGGCAGGGACGGCGGGGTGGTGGCGTATGGCCTGCGCTGCGCAGGCCCACCAGACACAATGATGGGCAATGCTTTTCGACCAGGATGGTGGGGAACGACATGTTTCCAGATGTGTGCTGTCACGTGCGCATGCGCACCGGACACACTCTGCACGTGCCCCGAGCGTGGCGCACCTGGCACGGCTGGAGTATGCGGCACACCTGACGCACGCGGAGCACATAGCGCATCTGGCGAACCAGGCGTGCCTGGCACGCTGGGGCCCCAGGGATGCCTGGCGCGCGTCGCGCGCCTGGCACGCGTGGCGCACCTCGCCCCAGCGTCGCGCACATGGGGTCGGTTTTGGTTCCCAGTAGCTGCCCATCCATAGACGACCGCTGAACATGCTGAGGCTCGGGTGCTACTTCTGTGTTGGGAGGGCGAATGGGAGTGAGCTAGACGGCTTGCTATCTAGGGGGTGTCTTGATCCCTTCCCCTACCCCCTTCCCCTGGGTCTGGAGGAGAGGGGTCGCGGGTAGCGTCCAAGTTGACCTCGACGAGGGAGCCGAAATCATGAATTGTTCTACGGTTTGGCCAGCTTGGCCCCCCTCCTTTGATCGATCTCCTCCAAGATGGCCCCCGAGGCTCCCAAGAGAGCCCCAAGACTGCCCCACGAGGTGCCCAGGAGGCCCCAAGAGGCCTCAAGAGGCCCCCCAAGATGCCCCCAAGAGGCTCCCAGGAGACCTCCGAAAGGCTTCCAGAGGCACCCAAGACGCCCCAACGGGCCTCAGCGAGAAGGCCAACGTCAATGCTTGTACTTTTGACTTGCATTGCCATGCTTCGTCATGCGTGCGCCGTGACGTACGCTCGCTTCGCGCCAGATCTCCCGCGCCCTAGCCTGCTCTGTCCTTGCTCGGCTCGGCCCCTGAACTTCGGTCGGGTGCTTCTAGAAGTGCCCCTGGCCCAAGGTGCCCCCGGGATCTCCAGGGAGGCCCCCACGGCCTCCAGAGCCTCCCTCACGAGGCTCAGGGGGCCCGGAGGGCTCCCAAGTGGAGCGAAAAGCGGGGGGGAGGAGGAGGAGGAGGAGGAGGAGGATGAGGAGGAGGAGTAGGAGGAGGAGGAGGAGGAGAGGAGGAGGAGGAGGAGGAAAGGAGGAGGAGGAGGAGGAGGAGGAGGAGGAGGAGGAGGAGGAGGAGGAGGCACTTTGGGCCAGGGGCACCTCGAGCGACCCTTGAACTGTGGAGGGCCCCTGCCGCGCTACCGCGCTGGCCGGCCCCGCCGCTCCCCGCGGCCGCTGCTGCCGCGTCGTCCCTGCGGTCGCCGCGCACCCTGGGGGGGGAGGCGGGGGCGGGGAGGCGGCCCACCGGGGGGGGGGGGAGGGGAGGGAGTAGGAGGAGGGAGAGGAGGATGGAGGAGGGAGGAGGAGGAGGAGGAGGAGGAGGAGGAGGAGGAGGAGGAGGAGGCGCAGAGGGATGAGGAGGCCCACGGGGGGGGCGGAGGGTCCGCGGAGGCGCAGGGCGAGGAGGGTCGTGCCCAGCCTGCCCGGCGGCCCTGGCAGCCAGGAGCGCGGCGCGCCCCGCAAGAGCCGCTCCCAGGGGAAGGAAGCGGCGGAGGAGGAGGAGGCCGAGCGTCCCCACGTGGAGGAGGAGGAGGAGGAGGAGGAGGGGAAGGGGTGAAGGATGAGGACGGCGTTTCGGCCAGACCAGCGGCCGAACGCGCGGGGCGCGCCGTGCCCACGATGCCCTTCGAGAGAAAGCCTCCCGCCACGGCTACAACTTCGACAACCAACTGATTCATGAGCGGGCGACTGACAGCACGAAACTGTATACCGCCCCCCACGTGGCCGCGTCGATTGTGCAGCGTTGCCGGCATGCGGCAGGCACGCACTCTCGTGTTGGCGGGGATGGTGTGTGGCCCCTCTCTGGGGCCCTCGGGAGCCCAATCTGGGGCTGATGTGACCCCGTGACCAAGTGGGGCATGTGACCCCGCGTTGGCCATGACCGCAACTCCAGTACAGAGCTCTTGTGACGAGAGCGAAATGGACGTCGGCACGCGAGTTTCAGCAACTGCGGCAGTGTCCAGAACGCCCATGGCGCCCGCCTGCCTCGACCTCAATACAACTTCCAACGCACGGTGGGCCTCCCAGCCAATCTTCGCTACGACTTGCCGGTACGAGGCTGGCAAGTTTTCTGCTGCCGTGGTGTTCCAAAAACGCCCATCGCTAATGCGTGTTGAAACGGGTCCAACCCCATGGCCCCGATTTCAAAGTTCGGGGTGGTCGACGCTGGGGAGTGCGAGTCGTTTCGAAACAACGCCCACATTTTGCAAATCGCGGCCTGCTCCCTCAGCTAAACACTGAAATTGGGGACTCGGGGGGCGCTCTTGCGCCATATTCTTTTTTTCCTCACACGCATCCACGCGCACGCGTGCTCCTCACGAAACAGCCAGGACCAGCGGTGCTCCTGCACGAGGACACCATGATAACAACAGAGCCGTAATCAATGCCAAACCCCACCTTGACTGGGAGGGGCCACAACGGTATCTCATTGCCTGTCGTTGTACCTGGGCGTTTTTTCTTGTCGTTGTACCTGGGCTTTTTTTTTTTTGTTCGAACACGCAGGCGTCGCCCACTGTCGCCACCTGTCTCCGCAGACTCGCTCGCAGGCAGTGTTGCTCCAGGCACGCGCGGTGCTGAGGCCAAGCGCACGCTGGGCATGCTCTTCCACCTCCGCATCCTCCTCCTGCTCCTCCCGTGCTGCAGACGAAAGGAGGAGGAGGAGGAGGAGGAGGAGGACCCCATCGGGGGCGCGATGTTGTGAAGGGTTCGGCTGGATGTATTGCCTCATGCTCTTCTTGCCGTCTTCTGTTTTCTCGTTCCTTGTATCTCCAGACCTGCCACCGTGTTTTCATTGTCTATTGCGGAGTCCTGCAACGTCACAATGATAGGGAACCAAAAATTGGCATTAAACATAAAAACTCAGAAGTCCGCGCGGATTTCTCGGATCCGCGCTGGACCCCCCTAAATAAGCCGCCCAGGGGAGGTGCCCCTCAAATTCCTCGCCGCTCCAGGTCGCCCCAGGGGGCCCACGGTGACGCCACCGCGCGGCCAGGAGGGCCAAAAAGAGGCCTCGCATACAGCCCTGGGAGGCTCGGAAGAGGGCCTCGATAGCCGGCGACGGTCGAGGATGGCCCCCAAGATTTCTGTTGCTCCCATCGTACTTAAGGACCACATCTCAGAAATAATTTCGAGCATCCAGAAAGTATCGAAACAGTGTCGAGCGTGTATCGCTTCCCAGGGCCCGACACGTGAAAGCCCTCAAGTTTCGGTATTTTCTTGGTGCTCCAAATTCTTTCTGGCGATCAAGGCGAAAGTAGGTTGGAACATCATGACCCAAGATGCCTCTACGATGGCCACAGAGGGCCTCAAGACGCGCCCACGAGGAAACCATACACATTGAACATACTGGTTTGGATGCTTTTCGCCTGTCGCGCATTTAGCTCCCAAGATTCCCAGGGGTCGCTTGAAGACGGCCCCTGGAGCCCCAGAGATTGTCCTAAGCTGCGATAAGTTGCCCCCCGAAGGCCCCAAGATGCCTCCCAAATCTCCCACGATGGCCCCCAGACGCCCTCAAGATGGACCCCATATCCCTCAAGAGAGCCCCATGCTCGCCCAGGGTGGCCCGAAGATGGCCGGAGGCCCCCCCCATGGGGCCCGGCAGACGGATACGTCCGCGGGAAAGCAGCAGAAAAGTCCTCCCTCAAAGCGTCTGCTTCTGTGGTCGGCTACACTAGAGGGGCCCCAGGACACACAAATAAATACACACAAATAAAATGTGTTCCCATATTTTCCTATATTTTCTGGGTTTCTGTCTTCCCCCCCACTTCCCATATTTTCCCATATTTTCCTGGGGATCGACGGTAAAATTGTGTCTGTGTGTTTTTTCCTCTCCTGCTACACGCAAGAAAGAGTGACCATGGGTTAAGAGTGGCCTCTGGTGCGCGGCTCTCTGGGGGTCGCGGGGAGGGGGGGGGGGGGCAAACCTGGGCGCGCAAGCCGCTGCTCCCGCCTCGCTTTCGGCCATCCGAGGGCCCGTCCGTGCCCGCACCCAGCGGTCACTCCGGCGAAAGGCCACCCTTGCGCCGAGCCGACAAAGGGCTCCTGCGCGACCTGCGGTGCCGCTGCCTCCCGCCCCGTGGGGGCGCCCCGCGCGCGGGCGCCCCGCGCGCGGGCGGGCGGCCCCGGGCTCCTCGCTGGGTCGCGCGCGGGCGCCCGATGCGCTGGCCGGCGGCTCTGTTTCTGCACAGGGAGGCTGGAGGAGGAGGAGGAGGAGGAGGAGGAGGAGGAGGAGGAGGGGAGGAGAGGAGGAGGAGGAGGAGGAGGATGGGGGAGGAGGAGGAGGAGGAGAAGGAGGAGGAGGAGGAGGAGGGGGAGGAGGAGGAGGGGGAGGAGGAAAAGGAGGAGGAGGAGGAGGCTGGACAGAGTACAGTCGGGACGCTGACCTCAGGAACCCTAAAGAAGGAACGAGGTCCCTCTCTCCCATCAGTTTTGAAGTTCGCTGTCCCGTCGAAAGCCTGAGGAAAACCTGAGGCAAGCTGTGAAACAATCAAGGAACACGGAGCCCCTCCCCCACGAAAAGGGTTCCTTTGACAGTACCTTCGTTGACTGGGCTGCGGGGCCAGCGTTGGAAATAGGCAGAAGCTGAAAAGAGCAGGAGGGCCGGCCCCAGACGCTCTTTCCAGCTTCCCTGTGCGCCCGATCGCCGCCCGCGGCCGCCCGTGGTCGTTGCGTGGGCGCGCCGGGTGCGCTGCATGGCGGTTCTGTGCTTGTCGCCCAGGCACCGCCCGTAGGCCCCCGGCCCACGAACACCGTGAACCCCCTCGAGTGGTGGAAAAATCACGACTGGAGGTTTTTCACTATTTGTGGCCTTTGGGGGCCCTTACCGGCCCTCGGGACCGTCAAAAAACGACTCAGGACGAAAAACCGGTCCCGGGGAATGGGTCGAGACCTCGGGGGGTCGACGTCATGAAAAAATCATGACGTCGGGGGTCTGGGAATACAGCTCGCTGCTCTCAAACTGCGCTGCTTTCCGAGGCTCAAGGGGGTAACTGTGACGCGCGCCGCTCGAGGCGGCCCTCGGGGCTAACTGCTTACTGTTGGGGCGCACGCCCGCGTTGATGCTACGTGATGCGACCCTTCACCATGCACTGCGATCTACGATGCTGAATGCTACTTGCCTGTTTTGCAGACCTGGCGAGCCACCCTCAGGCGCGCCAGTGCTAGGAGACTGGTGTTCTGAATTCATAAAACCAGAATCCTTCCGAACGAACAAAACGGGTGTGAACACATGGCAAGCTGGCGTAACACCTCATATGGGCGACGAAAACAAAGGGGTCTCACGCGAAAGGACATAGCGAACTCAGGCGGTGGCTTACGCGGGAAACCAGCGTGGCAGACCGAGTGGAAACAGCGGCGATTGTGCACCACCATACGCGGGCAGCCTACGCGCCAGTGTCCGTGCAGACGACCCCGTGTCTCTGGGGGCGTTCACACGCGGATCCCGTAACTCACACACACACACACACGGCCCCGCGGCAGATGGCCCGCGCCTCTCCCCTGGCCGCGCGTTCGCCGCGCGTGCGCGACGCACCTCGGAACGACACCACGCCCGTCGGCGATCAGGGGGTGAAGCCTGAGGGGGGAACAGTCGGAGGAGGAGGAGGAGGAGGAGGAGGAGGAGGGGGTGACTTACCCAGGGGTGGAAAAACATCCACCTCCTCGCATGGGGCGGCACACCGCCGACAGATCGGGGTGCCCGGCCCCCGATGGCGCATCTCCCCACGGTGCCCGGGCGGGGTGGGGGCCGTCGGGCCCCCCGGCGGCGATGCGAAGGGGCGGTGGGAGGTGTCGGTGCGCTCCCCCTCGGAGAGCCCCTCCCCTCCGCACGCTGCCCCTGAGGGCCCTCCAGCGGGACCTCGGCTCCGGCGTGCGCTCGGCTCGCGCCGCGCGCGGGGGGCGGGGCGGAGCTGCTCGGAGCGGGCGAAAGGCACGAGGCGGGCCCCAGCCGAGGGCACGTTTCGGCAGCTCCGCTCCGCGTCTGGCGGGGGGGCGGGGCCCGGGCTGTGCCGCGGCTGCCCTGCTCGGCCGCCTCTCCTGCCCAGGGCAGGGGCCCGCTGGACGTCACGCGGCGAGGGCGCACTGCCCCAGGAGTCTTGCGCGTCTGCCATGTGCGACTCCTCCTCCTCCTCCTCCTCCTCCTCCTCCTCCTCCTCCTCCTCCTCCTGCTCCTCGTCATCCTCCTCCTCCTCCTCCTCCTCCTCCTCCTTCTAGGGGCCCTCCCGCCCACCTCGGCCCAGACGCTCGGCGGTCCTCTCAATTGCCCGTGCCGGGGTTTTGTGGCAGGAGCGACCCCCAGAAGTCGTTTCGCTGGCCTCCGGAGGGGGCTGCCGCGGCAAGACGCCGCCTTGAAAGGGCTCCACAGGCAGGAGGCTCATGTGGAGGTCCCTTGGAGCTCATGTGGAGGTAGGTGTGTGCGTCTCTGTTTGTGCACTCGGCCCATTCGCCAGCAAGACAAGCAGTAGGACTGGTAGACTGGCCGCAAGAGGGGCATTTCGACGGTGAGCTCGTATGTTAGATCATGATTCAGAGCGGCACATCGGCCTGTAGTCCGTCAGATAGGTCGCTACATCGATAGATCATCAGTTCGATCGTCAATATATTTCTACATTTGGGCCGCTGAGTAGGTCGTCAGCTAGACAGTTATATCGTTGGATAGATCGGCAGCCGAATAGGTAATGCATACTGCTAGCTTGATTGTCAAATCCATCGGGCGTCGAATCAATGGTATTAGATCGCTGTGTAAAGAAATCGACTACTGTGCCGAAAGCGCTGAGCGGAATGTTCGTAAGTTCTTTTGAGTTTGATGCAATGCAAGTGTGGAGACACCCTTTCGAAAGCCCAGAAACCAGATATCCGAGCGCTCTGTGGCGTTTTTTTTGTTCCTCGGCACAGGTTCATTCATGTTCTAGGTTCACGGTTAAAGCAGGACCCTGGTTCCAGGCCGCCTGCGCCGCCCCATGCTTGCGACACTGTGCACGGATCCTCCCAGCAAAAATCAAGCTCGGCTGCACTCTTGCACCGAGCCTCCATGCATCAAAATGCATCACATATTGAGGCACGTCGAATATCGGTTTCAGGGCTGAGGCGAGGCTGCGCTCTGCGGCGCCTTCGGGCCCATTGAGACACTCTGAATGTTGCAGTGTGTTCGCCCCTGGGGGGGGAGAAACGCGAACTGGACCCTGGAGCCCTCCAAGAGCCGCCCAAGAGCGCCCCAAGAGTGTTTTGCGTTCTGCTTCACACTGCCTGTTGCATCATCGTGTGCGTTCCCATCTTCCCGCCCAAGAGCGCCCCAAGAGCCCCCCAAAGAGGCCCCCAAGAGGCGCCCAAGAGGCGCCCAAGGTGGCCAGCAGGAGGTCCCCAAGAGGCCTCCAGGGGAGACCTCCAGAGGCATCCAGAAGGACGCCGGCCCGCAACCCAGGCACGGTGGCGGGGTGGGCCGAAAGCCACTGGATCCGCCGCCCCCTCTTGGCTTGCCGCAGGGGTGCCTGGCGTGCGAGACCCTATACGACTTTTGGCGGCGCGCACAAGGGGGTAGGGGGAGGGGGGAGGGCTTCTTAGAAGGAGGCTGCTTCTTAGAAGGCGCCGGCCTTACATCTACAAAGAAGGCCCGCGTCTTCTAAGAAGCAGGGGTGCTTCTAAGAAGCCTCCCCCCCTGCCCCTACCCCCTTCTGCGCGTGGCCAAGGCTTGGTGTTCGTTCTTTTCCAAAAGAACTCCCCCCTGGGGGTTCGGTCCATGTCGACGGCCACCCAAAAACCACCCCAATGTCCGGACAAAATCCACCAGTACATATGGCCTGTACGAGGGCAAGATGGTCTCCAAAGTCGCCTAAGAGGGTCCAAAATGGCTTCCAAGACGGCCCAAGATACCTCCAAGTCCGCCCAAGAAGCCTGGAAGACGGGCCAAGACGGCCCAAGAGGCACCCAAGATGCCTCCAAGACGGCCCAAGAGGCCTCCAAGAGGTCTTCCAGGAAAGCCCGAAGAGGCCAACATCATGTTTTCTGCGTTGTTGAAGGATTTGGGCATTTGCTTCTTTTCGGCCTTCCGAGGCCCCAAAGATCGCCTCAATCTGGCCCTTACGGCCTCCAAGATGGCCCCAGAACGGCCCAACAGGCTACTAAGACGACCCCCAAGAGGGCCCCAAGACGGACCAAAAAGCTTCCAAGACGCCCAAGATGGCCTCCAAGACGGCCCTCGAGCACCTCAAGAGGGCCCCCAGTCGGCCCAGGCCCCCAAGACGGCTTCCGACGGCGTCGGACGGGCCAGGAATGCCCTCAGACGGCCAGAGAGGCCCCCAAGAAGCCTCAAAAGGCCCCCAAGAGGCCCAAGGAGGCCGTCAAGATGCCTCCAGGAGTCTCCCAAGCTGCCCCCTCCTCCTCCTCCTGCTCCTCCTTCTCCTCCTCCTCTCCTCCTCCTCCTCCTCCTCCTCCTCCTCCCCTCCTCCTCCTGCTACTCTCCTCCTCCTCCTCCTCTCCTCCTCCTCCTCTCCTCCTCTCCTCCTCCTCCTCCTCCTCCTCCTCCTCCTCCTCCTCCTCCTCCTCCTCCTTCCCCTCCGCCTCATCTTCCCCGCCATCCTCCCCCAGATGTTCCCCGAAGGGTTTCCACAACGTCTGGGGAAACACATGCTCCGATAGCTTGGCAGAGCTCTTGCCACAACGCCGGGCCACATGGGCGATTCCAAGTGGCAGTGGGCGGCGGTGATTTGCCGCAGGCGTCTTCGATCCGCCGCCCCCTGGTGTCTCGCCACAGGGGTGCACGGCGTGCCAAACGTCTGGCAAATGTGTGGTTCTTTCCTGAAGGACTCCCCGTGTGGCCTCGGCCCACCCCGCCGACCACCCGGACAAAAACTCTGGGCGACGCACCTCCAGTCGGCTCGTCCGCTCAAAATGGCCCCAAAATGGCCTCCAAGACGGCCAAGATAGCCTCCCGGACGTCCACGCTGGCCCCAAGAGAGCCCCAGATGACCGAAGCATGCAGCCAAGACTGCCCGAGATGCACTCAAGACGGCCCAAGACGCCCCCAGAAGGCCCCGAAGACGGCCCAAGAGGCCTCCAAGAGGTCCTCCAGAAGTCCCGAAGAGGTCAACATGATTGATTTTCCTTTAGTGTCTGTAGGATTTTGACATGTTTTTCTTTTCGGCCTTTCGACGGCCCAGGACGGCCCAGGAGGCCCCCAAGATTGCCCCAAGATCGCCCAAGAGGCCTCCAAGATGGCCCCCAAGAGGCACAAGGAGGCCCCCATGAAGCTCCCAAGAGGCCCCCAGGAAGCTCCCGGGAGGCCCCAGAATGACCCAAGAAGCTTCCAAGAGGTCTCCTCATCCTTCTCATTATCCTCCTTTTTCCTTCCTCTCCTCATCCTCCTCGTCCTCCCCCATGTATTCCCCGAAGGGCTTCCACAACAGCTGAGGGAACGCATGGTCCAATAGCGTGGCCAAACTTTGCCCAAACGTATGGGTAGAGCCGTCCGACGCGAGGCCATTGCAAACCGAAAACTGCACCCTTCCCCACAACACTCCTTATATCTGAAGAGCGGCCCTTTCACTACCGGGATAAACAAAGATAATGCTATGTAATCTCGAACCAAGAACCCGCACCGCAGTCTGAAAGCCAAGGGAAATACGACGGGGAAGAGGTTGGGCTGGGCCAGCGAAAGGAAGGCAAGGAAGGGCAGCCCCTGCGACCTCAGCTGGCCAAGCTGAACGAGATCGGTTTGCGTTTCCCAGCTCGGCTCTGGAGCGCGCTCGTCGGAGCGCTCGCGCTCTGGGCAAGGCTATACGCCAAGAGAGGGCGAACGGATTTCCAGAACAAATATGCATGCCCGCACCTTCGACCACAAGTCAGGGGGTATGGATGTCGAGGGATGTCCTGCTCTGGCCGTGGGGTCCCTCCCAGAGCCTCGCAACCCCAACACTCTCGACTCCTCCTCGGCGACAGGACGCGGACCCCTCCGGGCCTCTCGCGGCGACCTCCTGGCCTCAGGCCTCGCGGGCGGGCGAGCGGAGAATGGACGCGCATGGGCGACGAGGACCAGAGAAGCGCGGCCCATGCGGGCGCGTAGTGGCGTTCCCCACTCCCCTGTGTGGGGTACACGCTACCACCAAACATAGTCACGCTCACATTCGGATCACCTTGCAGTGGCACTTGTCTGGCCAGGTGTTGGCGCCAATATACTTTAAACCCCTGCGTGCACGGCTGAGAACGATGCTCTGGGGTCAAAACGATCCCATACAGCGCAAGCTGTCGCATTCTTCAGCCTGAAAGATATCACCACACGGATCACTCTTGGCTTCGAGCCCCAACGCCGCCAAGGTGTGCGCCAACTGCGCCATCCATCAGTCCCGTGAGCTCTCTCGCACGAGGAACGGCAAAAGATGCCTGCCACCAAGCCTTACGCACAATCGTTCCACATGCGCCCCCTCCCCACACCGCCACTTTCACTAACAACACAACTCAATCACCAATGCCGAACGCGCAGGCGGGAACATGCGGGAACCATGCTTCAATGCGCTAGTCCACCCTGACGCCTCGCTTCCGCGGCACGTCCACGGAACAAAAACCATACGCCACAATCAGACATGTCCGCACTTGGCACCTGTACACACCTCGTGCCTCAATCTTCGGCGCGCCAGTGGCAATCACCGCCGGGTTGCTAACACAGTGACTCGGCGACACGGGCTGTGTTGATCAACGGTTTGGGGAACCACGCGCTGGCACCACGGCTTTTCACTTTGGGCCAACTCCCCGCAACCGTCGTGGTGGTCTCGCTTCCCCCAATACGCCCCGCGCGCGAATCATAGAAGACAGCACCCAGAATCCCCCGATCCTACTGCCCTCATCGTCACCCTCATCCTTGCTCTCGTCCTCACTGCCCTCCTCCTTCTCTTTTCACCTCACTGCCATTCCCACCCGCACTCCCATCATTCGACAATCACCCTCATCACCCTCTTGATTAATCCTGATCGTCGATCGTATCCTCGCCTGCCCTCCCGTCATCACCGCCCTCGTCCTCATGATCAGCCGCGCTCTCATAATCTTCGCTCTTCATCGTTCTCATTCTCACCCCCCCTCCCCCTGTCACCCTCGTCGTCACCTTCTCGTTCGCCAGCTAATGGAGGTCAGACCTTTGGGGGTCAGAATCAGCGAAGGGCAAGTTAAAGAACATTGATTTTCAGAAAACGGTGCGGGCCAGGGCGAAGAATCTCCAACGGAATTCCCAAGGAAAAGCTAAGGAAGACATGTTTTGACAAGTGTGACCCCGCACCAGGATGAATTGAGCTCACCTTTTCCTGACCCCCCAACGGCTGACCCCCAACGGCTGACCCCCAAACGGCTGACCCGACGTCTGAGCACGGCCATCGTGCCACCACGAGGGCTCCAGGCAAGGAGCGAGGGTTGTGGATGCCACGGCAATAGACACCCCAACGGCCCTATCCCTGGGTTTTTACGGTGTGATGTCGGAAACATGTTCTAAACATGTTTCAAGCAAATTAAAAAATTAAAACATGTTTTAGACATCTGGAAAATATTTGGCAGCATGCTTCCTCTCCGTGGATCGACTTCCACAACACGAAGGGGGGCCTCTCCGGCCACGCGGCGAGCCTCGGCCACGGGCACACGGCCTCCGACCCGGGTGCGGCCCCCCGAGGTGCGCCGCGGCGACGCACAAGAGTACAGCCTCGGGAGAACGCGCGATCGGAGCCCACCTTTCTGCGGCAGTGCAGGCGGCATCTCTCGAGCCGGATCGATCCGTGCTGTCCCTGGAGCTGCGGGTACCACGACAATGGACGTCCTAATGGTCCCATCGTTGACTTTAAGGTGCGTCTAAAATGCCGGAAACGTGTTCCAGACGTGCTTCAGACATGTGCCTTACATGCTTAAAATCGGGGATGGACAGACCCCCCTTCAGCAAAACGTGGTTTGGTGAAGACGACCTAAGGCCTAAACCTGGCGGGCGCAAGCCTGGAAAATGACGGCCGCGGCGCCCTCTCGAGAGCCGGAAGCGGAGAATTCACTAATCGACGTGTCACTGTTGGGGCCTCTGTCCACCCCCGAACCCTTCTGCGGCAGTGCAGGCGGACTCGATTGGACAGGACACGCGAGAGGACACGAGACCCTTCCGAGGGCCACATTTGCCACAGGAATGCAGGAGGCACGGGTCGCGAGACACGGGACACGAGGGTACCCTTGATTTGGCAGGGTCGACCTACTGATCCGGGCCGACTGCATTCGAGCTGGATCGATATGTGATGGCCCCGGGGCCCGGAGCCGGGCGAGAACGCCCGGTGCAGAAACGTGGTGGCGCCTGGATCTCAGGCACGGAAAGGAACGGCCAGAAAACCCGAGCCCCTTCTGATTTCACAGCGGTCCTCATATATCTCAGCGTCTCGAGTGCAGATCGGTAGACCCTCTCACCCTTTCTCCGGATCCGCCGTACCTTGGTTGACTTTCCGACTTAATCTAGTGTCGGAAATGCATCCCGTGAGATGCAACAAAATAGGGCGGACAAATTCGCCTCAGAAACGTAGGGCGGATGCTTCCGCGAAAGCACTGCGGAAACGGCGACGGCAAAGTAAAGCCGAAATCGGCATCAGAGAAACTTGAAAAATAATGTGGGAATTTCCGCCCCACTTGTGAAATCGGCCCACAATACGGCGGATCTGGAGTCAGCGTTCCTGAACCCACACCAGTCCTCATACAGTCGGGCTTGATTGGAGAGGACACGCGAGAGGACTCAATACCCTTCCGAGGGCCACGCTTCCCAAGGATGTCAGCGGACGTGGGGCGCGAAAAGCAAAGGACACAAGTGCCACAAAGGCACCCTTGATCTGGAAGAGTCGGCCTGCAAATCAAACTCTACTGCATTTCTGGAAAAGACAAAACGGCATAAATATAGCTGTTGGAGGTCCGCGCGGATTTCTTGGATCCGCGCTGGACCCCCATCTCTGGCACGCAGAGCGCGCCAGGGGCGGCGCTGGAGCCGCCGCCAGGGGGGTCCAGCGCAGATCCGAGAAATCCGCGCGGAGGTTCGGGAGCCCATGTTCATGCCATTCTTCTTCTTCTTCGATGTATTTCGGTCCATTCCTCCCCCCGCCCTTTCTTCCCCCCCTGCCCCTCTGCCTTCCCCAGTACGATCGGACCCAGGACAGAAGAGTACCCTTCAAGAGCATGAGACCCTGCGCCGGCCAAGCCAAGGAACGCTCGAGGGTGCCATCCCCCCGACGCACACCAGGGCACCCAAGACGGAAACACGAGGGCCCATGAAGAGCGCCTCCTGGTCTGCTCAAAGACTGTGCACCACCTGTCCGGCCCCGCCGCCCCGGCCAAATGCCAGAGGGAAGGGGGGGGTGAAAGACCGAGCGCGGGCAAGGACGCCCGGCGACTACACCCTGCGAAATGCTTAAGAAATCATAGGTTAAGAAATTCACAGTCTCAGAAATTCCATTTAAACCCAACATTTCTATTTAAGTCTTAGGATTTACACCCAAAAGTTAAGAATCATCGAGACTCTGGCCGAAAACTTGGGTTTTCTTAAGCATCGCCTAAGGTGCAGGGGGGATACCCCAGAGGGGGGACAAGGGGGAGGAGGAGGGGAGAGGAACCGGAAGGCGGAGGAAGCGGGCGCGCGGCCGTCGGACCTGAGCCACCGACCCCCACCGTTAGGCGCGCGCGCGCCCGCCTGGGGAGGCGAGGAGCGGGATAACCTTCTATCAAGGGGCCCCAGGACACACAAATAAATACACACAAATAAAATCATTCCCCATATTTTCCCATATTTTCTGGATTTTTGTCTTCCCGCCCAATTCCCATATTTTCCTATATTTTCTGGGGGATCGACGATTAATTGTGTCTGTGTGTTTTTTCTCCTCCTGATTCTACTCGGTCCGACCATACCCCTCCCCGAACCGACCTCGATCTTCTACTCGGTCCGACCATACCCCTCCCGCCGTGCCTCCCCCGTTCGCAATCATGTTCCTGGAATCCTCTCCGGGAACATGACTTCTGAGCTCCCAGGGCCCCCTACTGGGCCTGGGACAGCCTCAGCGAGGCCCAAGAGGGCCCGAGGCGGCTTCAAGATGGCCGAAGAGGGCCCCAAGAGGGCCTTCAAGAGGCCAGCATCGGCCCATTTCCCTCGCAAAACGTACCTTTTCAGCCTACTCGCTGGCTTCGTCTTCACAGTGCCCCAGACCCAGACCCCCGACGTCATGATTTGTTCATGACGTCGACCCCCCGAGGTCTCGACCCATTCCCCAGGACCGGTTTTTCGTCCTGAGTCGTTTTTTGACGGTCCTGAGGGCCGGTAAGGGCCCCCAGGGGGCAAAAATAGTGAAAAAACCTCCCGTCGTGATTTTTTCATAACTCGAGGGGGTCTGGGGACGCCCCCGCGGAGCCCCAAGACACCATCGCCCTTCCCGCCCTCCCTCTCTCGCAGCGGCGTCTGCCGTCCCCGCTCCGGCCTCGCGCGCGCGCGCGACCGACGCCCGCGGCCAGGGGCGCTCGACCGACGCGAGGGGGGCCCCCCAGACGCCACCGGGGGGACCTTTTTCCAGAGGGGGAGGGAAGAGGGGAGGAGGAGCAGGAGGAGGAGGAGGAGGAGGAGGAGGAGGAGGGGGAGGAGGAGGAGGAGGAGAGGAGGAGGAGGAGGAGGAGGAGGAGAAGGAGGAGGAGGAGGAGGAGGAGGAAGGAGGAGGAGGAGGGGGAGGAGGAGGGAGGAGGGGAGGGAGGAGGAGGAGGAGGAGGAGGGAGGGAGGAGGAGGAGAGGAGGAGGAGGAGGGAGGAGGAGGAGGACGAGGAGGAGGTAGTCACCTGAGGCCAAAGGGGAAGAGAAGGAGGTGGAGGGAGCGGCCCCTCCTGCCCTCCCTCCCCCCTCGGCGCGCGCACGGGAGCAGAGGGCATGTAGGCGGGCTCTTGGTGGGGCATCGTCAGAGGAGCGGGGGGGATTGGTACAGAGGGGGAGGAGGAGGAGGAGGGGAGGAGGAGGAGGAGGAGGAGGAGGAGGAGGAGGAGGAGGAGGAGGAGGAGGAGGAGGAGGGGGAAGGGGGAGGGGGGGGGACGCCTCGACCTGTAATCCGCGATACGTCGCCGACAGATCGGCGATATGCACCCGATCGTGAATCCGCATGGGTCCTGGGCAGGTTGGGGCTATCGGGCCCCTATCGGCGATCCATGGGCGATTGGGGGTCGATGCATCCCATCCCCGCATCTATGCCCCCCCTTCGTTGCCCCCCCCCCCCTGAGCTCTGGCTTCGTTTGGAGGCCTGGAAGTGGGCACCAACACCAGCACAGGGGGTTGCCTCAACAGGAGAAAGACGACCCTAGATTTCGGTGCTGGTGGCAATACTTCGGCCACCTTGGAAGCCAGAGTATTACCACCATCACCGCGATCGGGATCCTCTTCCCTCGGTGGAGGCACATCGCCGAAATTGGTGTTGGTGTCAATAGGCCTGCGACTCGTCCTCCAAAGAAGGAGGGCCACCCCCTGGTCGACAGGTCCGGTCGACTCCCCCCGCCAGCCGAGCCCGCCGACCCCCGACGTCATGGTTTTTCTGTATGACGTGGACACTTGGAGGTCTCGACCTAATCCTCCTCCTCCTCTTCCTCCTCCTCCTCTCCTCCTCCTCCTCCTCCTCCCCCTCCTCCCCTCCTCCTCCTCCTCCTCCCTCCTCCCTCCTCCCCTCCTCCTCCTCCTCCTCCTCCTCCTCCTCCTCCTCCTCCTCCTCCTCCTCCTCCTCCTGGGACACGTTAGCGCCTCCTCCTACTCCTCCTGCTCTTTCTGCATTGGCCATGCGAACGCTCTCGCAGGCCGCATCGGGAGGGCGGGACAAGCGGCCCCGCCCTCGACGCCCAAATGGCGGCATACATGCTGCGTGGCGCACGCTCGCGCGCGACCTGGAGCGAGGAGGGGGAGGTGAGAGTCCAGCATGGCTTCACCTTCGTGAATCCGAATTTTCATCCTGAACCGTTTTCTGATGGTCCTGCAATCTTCCGAGAGGCTTGACGCAAGTTTGAGGTCGGGCATGTCCTCCTACAGGCGGACCTTGGAGGAAAGATAAAAAAGCAACCAAAAATTCTCAAGCATTGTCAAACATAGTCGGAAAATCGTGCGCAGACTATTTTTTACTATTTTGGAATATTCCTCCTGTAGAGGGATATGCCCGACTTAACGCAAGTTTTCCCACCCACCCCTGCGGCCCAAATTTCAATGCTCAGCTGCGCGTGCGGCGCGGTCCGCGGACGCCGACGGCCAAAGGTCAAGTCGCGTGCTTCGGCATCAGCGTTGAAACTCAGGGGGCCTGGGGGTGTCGACGCTGCGCGGGAAAACCTTGCGCTGAGTTTCGCGGAGGCATGTGGGGCCCGGCGAGGCCCCTCCGAGGCCGAAGCTCACGGAACACCTTTGAGCAGGGACCGACCGTCCCGGCATTCCTGCAGTCCTACCACGAAATATTCTTAGAACCCAGAAATGCTCTAAGAACAAAAACAATGTTCTCAGAACATAAGCTTATGTCGGGCGTGTCCCCCTACATGGCGATTTTCGACGAAAAATAGAAAATACCCCAAAAATGCACCAAAAATGTTTCAAAATACTCAAAACATAGTCCCCGGACTATTTTTTGACTATTTTGAGGGTATTTCTTATTTTTCGTCGAAAATCCCCCTGTAGGGGGACAGGCCCGACCTAAACATAAACCCGATGTGATAGAAACCACAAAAGAGGTTCTCAGAACATGGTTTGGTGGGCCTAAAGGCGAGCCAGGACGCTTCGCCGCTGCCTGACACCTGCCGTCGCGCTTCTTGCTCCGACGCCGAGGCTGGGACGGCAGCGGGGGCGGCCCCTGGAGGAGGAGGAGGAGGAGGAGGAGGAGGAGGAGGAGGAGGAGGAGGAGGAGGAGGGGGAGGAGGAGGAGAGGGAAGGAGGAGGAGGAGGAGGAGGAGGAAGGAGGAGGAGGTCGCTTCTTGCGGGGGCGGCCCGGCTCGCCTCGGCGCCGGAGCCGTGCGCCGCCGCGGGGGGCTCGGCGAGCTCGGCGGGCCGCGGCGCCTGCAAAAAGGCGCGGCGCGCGTGCCGGCGCGGCCGGGCCCGCTGGCGCGTGCCGGCGCGGGCCCGCTGCCCGGTGTCGCTCGGGGGAAAAATTTGAAGAGGAGGAGGAGGAGGAGGAGGGGGAGGAGGGGGAGGGGGGGAGGGGGAGGAGGGCAAGCTAGGTGCGCTCGCGTCATACCTGACGTCCTACCCCTCCCTCCCATCCCTTACCATGGCGCTGATTTTCTCTATCCGCGGACGCGTGTCGTAGCGGACCTGTGGCTCCGCGCGCGCGTGCGTAGTGGGTGGTGGTGCACGTGCGTGCGTGCGTGCGTGTGTGCGTGGTTGTCGTGGTGGTGGTGGTGGTGGTGGTGGTGGTGGTGGTGGTGAGGTGGTGGTGGTGGTGGTGGTGGTGGTGGTGGTGGTGGGTGGTGGTGGTTGTGGTGTGGTGGTGATGGTGGTGGTGGTGGTGGTGTGGTGGTGTGCGGCGGCGCGGTGGTGGCGGGCGGATGGGCGCGCGAGAAAGAGGCCCGCGCTGGGGCGAGAACGCCATCCTGAACGACGGAGGCCAAACACCGATCCGAAAATGAGGCCCACGCTGCAGCGGGAGCACGATTCGGAACGATTCGGGAGCAGAAATGAGGCCGGCGCCTCAGCAAGAGCAGCATTTTGAAAAAAAAACACCAGCGAAAACCCGTTTCCCGGGAATCCTGTGTGTTAAAAAACCATACGCAGGGGGGGTGTCGGATATCTTCGGGACGCCATCAGGGGAAGTGGGAGAGTATTTTCATATTGTGTAATTTTGGAGGGGGAGGAGGAGGAGGAGGAGGAGGAGGAGGAGGAGGAGGAGGAGGAGGAGGAGGAGGAGGGGCCCTGGGACACACGAATAAATACACACAAATAAAGATATGTCCCATCTTTTCCTATATATTTTTGGGTTTTTTTGTCTTCCCCCCCACTTCCCATATGTTTGCATATTTTCCTTAGAATCGGCGATTAATTGTGTCTGTGTGTGTTTCTCCCCTCCTGAAAATTGACGGCCTGGAAATTGGCACCAACACCAGCACAGGGGGCTGCCTCCACAGGGGGAAAGATGGTCCTAGGTTTCGGTGCTGGTGGTAATTCTTGCTCGGCCACTCTGGAGGCCGGAGTGTTGCCGCCACATCACCGAGATCGTCGTCTTACCTCGGTGGAGGCACACCGCCGATCTTGGCGTCGGTGTCAACCTCTAGGCCTGCGAAAAGACGAAAAAAACTGCACATACATACTCCAGATTTCGCAATAAAAGGGAGGGGGTCTGGACCCTCCAAGACAAGCCATTTCAGACCTCCCCCGTGGGAGAACCCTCCAAAACATCGTCCCCAGACCCCCCCGCCCAGGCCCTCCGAGGTAGATTGGAAGAGACCCCCCCCGAAATGAGACCCCCTCCCTTTTCTTACGAGATCTGGAGTAGATGCCCTGGTGCCCGACGAGCGGACCCTCCGCGAGCCCCCACCCCGCGGCCGCGCGCCTGCCGGGCAGAAGGGCCCGGCCGCTATCCGCCTATGGGAGCTCCGCCCATAGGAGCCCGACACCCGACCCCGGGTGCGCCGAGCTCTCGGGCGAGGTCTGCAGTGGCACGGCGACGCCACGCGGAAGACAAAACGGGGTACCATGGGGTGCCCTGCTTCCAAGAGATGCCAAGCGACGCCAAGCGATACCAAGCGACGCCAGACTGCGGCCTGTACTGGTCAGGCCGGTCGACGAGGAGGCGCGAGGGATGCTCTGACTCCGGGTCCGCCCTGCTTTGGCTTTTTCTCCAACTTAGAATTGCGTCGGAAATCCACCTATCAGAGGCCCAAAAAGCAGGGCGGAAATTGCTGCAGCCAACATGAAATAGGGCGGAAATCCACAGAAACAGCAACAGAAAAGTAGGGCGGAGATTGGCATCAGCGGGGCTTGAAAAGTAAGGCGGAAATTCCAAGCCCCACTTACGAATTTCCCCAAAGTAGGGCGGATCCGGAGTCAGGGGGGGGAGGCCCCTTCGAGTTGTGAAAAAATCGCGACGGGAGGTTTTCCACTACAGTCAGGGCCCTGTAGAAGGACCCTTTTGGTTGGGGAGGGGCTCCGCGTTCCTGAAGTGTTTCGCAGCTTGCCTCAGGTGTTTCTTATGTTTTCGATCGGAGATCGAAGTTTGACTTATATGGAAAAAAGGGGCCTCGTTCCTGATTTAGGGTGAGGACAAATCGAAAATCTCTGAGATCCCGCTGCCCTGGAAGGTGTGTCGGGCGCCGCGGCCCGCACGGAACGATCCGGAGCGCTCCGAGAGCGTCCCGGAACGCTCTGGAGCAGGTTCGTCCTCTTCCTGGCCTCGTTCGAAGTGGGGCAGGGCTTCCCGCACAACTGACGACGCTTGCCGCCATGCTTTGCCATCTCCGTTTCCGCCCTACCTCTGCGGACATACCTGCCCCACTTTTCCGAAGAAAACTCCGCCATATACTGATTCGCATCGTTTGGGGTGCATGTCCGACAGAATTGCAACTCGGAAGATAGAGCCAAGGTCACCACAGAGCTGGTCCCCAAGACAATCACGGGGGCCCGCACGGTGCCCAAGGTGTGCCCCAACGGGTACCCCACAGTGTCTTGTTTTTGTGCACATGCGGTGTGTTTCGCGATTGCCTTCGTGGTTTGCCCGATGCCCTCGTGACCAATTTCCCTTGTTTGCCCAATACCTTCCTAGCCCTCTTTCCTTGTTTGCCCAATACCCTCGATGCCCCGTCTCAGGGCCCCTCGGGCTCCATCTTTGCAGCGCGAAGCCGTTGCGACACGGTGTCATCACGACACGCCACAGCACTGCACCGACATGGGACTCTTGCAATCCAACGTTCGAATGCTTGGACACGTGCCCGGAATGGACCCCTGCGCGCCCGAAGTGGAGCCCGTACGGTGCCCTGAATGGATGCGTGAATTGGCCGGCCGCGTGCCCAATAATGTGCCCCCCGAAAACCATGCTGTGCCCAGGAAAAAAGCTCGGTGCCCAAAACTGTGCCTGAAATGAAAACATGCAAACGGCGCAGAACACTCTCGCGTACCAACTCTGAGCACAACGCAACTCCAAGAACCGTTTTGGGCACCATGTTGGGCACGTCGCCAACATTTTTGGCACCGTGGAGCCCGTGTCGTTGGGCACATTACCTTCCGAGATGGACCGACGGAGGCCGCGTCGGGAAACGCGCCCGTGAGCTCTGTCGGGCATGGGCGCGAGCCCAGCGACAGGAGTCCTCGAACCCACGACACAAGTCCTTCGGGCCAGCGAGACAAGCCCGCGGGAACAGCATCGCGGGCCCCCAGGGTCGCGGCGGAGGCCTCGAAGGCAAGGATACAGTCTACCGCTGCTCTCCAATGTCACAGCTGCACGTGGGGCCTGAAGCACGAGTGCGCGCCGCACGTCGAACCATCTCCTTGCGCGCACTCTTGGCGTACGCCGTGACAAGAGAAATGATGCCGTTTGGGGTCTTGGGCCCGCCCCACAATGACCAATGATGCTTGTGCAAGCCTCTGCAGAGGCTTGCACCGGCATCCTGCTTTCGCTTCACTTGGCATGCTCTGGAAACCTCGAACCCGCAAACATTTGTCCTGTCGCGGGGGGCGCATCTTTTACTTCTTACGCCAGCTTCCGCGGGCCTTCCACACCGCATTCCGCTGGCGGACCCGCAACTGTCTTGCTTCTGCCGGCTTCCGCCGACGTTCCGCTGGAGAAGAGAAGTCAACTCCCCAGACCCCCGACGTCATGATTTTTTCATGACGTCGACCCCCCGAGGTCTCGACCCTTTCCCCGGGACCGGCTTTTCGCCCTGACTCGTTGTTTGACGGCCCCGAGGGCCGGTGAGGGCCCCCAAAGGCCAAAAACAGTGAAAAACCTCCCGTCGTGATTTTTCCATAACTCGAGGGGGTCTGGCTCCTTCGATCCTCGAAGGCGCGAGGCCATGTCTGGAGCGCCCCACGTGCTCCCGCGGGGGTGTGCTCCTGGGCTGCCGAGGGCAGGCGCGTGGTCCTGGGAGTGCTCTCTCGCCATCGCTTGGGCGTCCATTCCCTGTGCTTTTTTCGGTTTCGCGCGTGGTTTTTTCGCCCAAATGATCAAGGATGCTCCTCGAATGCCCTCGCCGAAGGAAAAATGCACACGTCCGAGCGATGCCAAGGCTCTGGGCGTCGTCAGCACACGCTCGGCTGCCACGGGAGGGCCTCGGAGGCGCTCGCGGGACCTCGTGTTGCCCTCCCTCCCAGGAGGATGGCTTGGTGATGACGCTTTCGGTATCTTGAGGGATGAAAAAACGACCCTACCCTGGGTTACACTAGGGCTCCCAACTTCGCGCTTCGCGCTCCGCGAAGCGCGAAGCGCGAATAACTTCGCGCTCTCGCGCAGCCCCCCCCAAAGGGAGGAAAGGAGGACGAGGAGGAGGGGGAGAAGGAACGAGGACCGCAAAGCGCGAAGCGCGAATAACTTCGCGCCCTCGTGGGAGCCCTTGGTTACAAGCGCGTGGTCTGTAAACCTCCTGGGAACCCCCAAAGCCCAGAGCCGCCAGGACGCGGCACATCACGCAGGGTTCACCCTGTCAGCCCACAGGAGTCTCAGCGCACAGCGCCTCGTGAACCAGGGTAGGGGCGTTTTTTTTTATCCCCTTGAGTATCGTTTCTGTGTCTTCTCAACTTCTCGGCGGTGCGCGGAGGCCTACAAACGACGTGCACGATGGCTGCTAGATGTCAATGGGGTACCCTCGGCGAAGCAGTCAGGACCACGGGTGGACCGACGTGCGGGACAAGCACCCTGTGCTCCGCGCTCCTCCTCACGGGGCGCACCCAGCCCTGGAGCTCTCCCGGGCTGCCCTGCACCTGGGTCTCCGGCCATCTGGACGGCACGCTCGCTAGTTGAGGTTTCATGTTCAGATTCGCTGGAGGATGCCTTCCTGGCCACATTGCAGCTTAAAGCAACAAGACATGCAGCCCTGGCGCAGACCCAACGCTTCTTAAGGAAGCAAAGCAAATGGTTGGATAAACAATCCAGGGTCGCCAAGATGTCGTCGTTCTACAAAAGGTCAACGCATAGGCCCAGGTACAGGTCCGTCGCAGACAGCCAACGCAGCCGTCGCTATGAAGGATCTGGAAGTGCATGGCCCCTCCTGAAGGGTTGCCTACGTCTGGACATATGATTGTATATACACAGAGGTGGAGGATCAGACTTTTCAGACGAAAGCTCGCACCGCTGGTGTGTGTGTGTGTTTGTGTAGGCACGTCGACATGTGTGCAGGCGAATACTTTTGTGTCAATGTGTATCCGTGTGCCTGTGCGCGTGCTCTGTGTGTGTATGTGTGTGTGTGTGTGCGTGCGTGCGCGTGTGCGTGTGCGTGTGCGTGTGCGTGTGCGTGTGCGTGTGCGTGTGCGTGTGCGTGTGCGTGTGCGTGTGCGTGTGCGCGTGCGTGTGCGTGTGCGTGTGCGGCGTGCCGCGACGTGCGCGTGCCGCGCGCGCGTTGAGCGCGTGCGCGGCGGCGTGCGCGTCGCGTGCGCGTGCGCGTGCGCGTGCGCGTGCGCCGTTGCGCGGCGCGTGCTTGTGCGTGTGCGGTGTGCGCGTGCCGTGCGCGTGCGCGTGCCTGTGCGTGTTGCGTGTGCGTGTGCGTGTGCGGTGCGTGTGCGTGTGGCGTGTGCGTGTGGCGTGTGCGTGTGCGCGTGCGCGTGCGTGTGCGTGTGCGTGTGCGTGTGCGTGTGCGGTGCGCTGCGTGTGCGTGTGCGTGTGCGTGTGCGTGTGCGTGTGCGTGTAGCGTTGTGCGTTGCGGGGCGTGGGCGTGTGCGGGCGTGTGCGTGTGCGCGTGCGCGTGCGTGTGCGTGTCGTGTGCGCGCGTGCGCGTGCGCGTGCGCGTGCGCGTGCGCGGGCGTGTGCGTGTGCGTGGTGCGTGTGACGTGTTGCGTTGTCGTGTGCGGTGTGTCTGTCGTGTGCGTGTGCGTGTGCGCGTGCGCGTGCGCGTGCGTGTGCGTGTGCGTGTGCGTGTGCGTGTGCGTGTGCGTGTGCGTGTGCGTGTGCGTGTGCGCGTGCGAGTGCGCGTGCGCGTGCGCGTGCGCGTGCGCGTGCGCGTGCGCGTGCGCGTGCGCGTGCGCGTGCGCGTGCGCGTGCGCGTGCGCGTGCGTGTGCGTGTGCGTGTGCGTGCGCGTGCGTGCGTGCGTTCGTGCGTGCGTGCGTGCGCGCGAGTGCGAGTGCGAGTGTGAGTGTGAGTGTGAGTGTGAGTGTGAGTGTGAGTGTGAGTGTGAGTGTGAGTGTGAGTGTGAGTGTGAGTGTGTGCGCGCGTTCGTGTGCATAATGTGCTTGCGTGTATAACTGTGATGCTTGAGCCGTAGGCCGACTCACCCACGCAATACCTTAGAATATCGAGCGAGAATGTGATGCTGGCGCGCCCCGTGCGTTGCAGGATGCGACGTGTGCCTTCAGGCTATCTTCTCATCCCTCGCCTCCGCCTGCGTCTCTTGGCTGTTTCCTCCTCCTGATGCCGCTCTCTATTCCTCGAAACCTCCCCCGCCTGAGGCCCGATGCTGCGAACCAGAACAAGATCGCGAGAAAAAACGCGACGGCGCCTCAGGCCCCATCCATCTGCGGCATGTCTCGAGCTGGCTCGATGCTTGGTGGCCCTGGGGCCAGAAGCCGGGCGGAAACGCCCAGCGCGAACAAAACTGCAGCGCCTGACGTTGCCCATCGGCTTTCGGGCAAGACCTCGGGCCTCCGGCGAGCGTTCGGGACGCCCGGGGCACTTCCACAACGAGGCCTCGACGAGGCGCGGCTGCCGGAGCACGTCCCGAGCCTGGAAGACCGCCAGGAGCCGCCGAACAGGTCCGAGAACCTCTGCCCCATCCCCTACCCGCCCAGCCGCCCGCCCTCGTGCGGGACGGGAAGCTGACCGCAACCACTGCTTCTTGTTCGCACCGCCTTCCAGCCGGCCGAAAAAGAAGCAGTGGTCGTGGTCATTTCCCTGGTGCCAGACTCAACGAACATGACCACAACCGCTGCTGTGTTTCTGCTGGCTGGAAGGCGGCAACAAACGAAAAGCAATGGCTGTGGTCGTTTTCACGTCCAGTATTGCCGCGATCGTGCCGCCACGCGCCCCCCCGGCGAAGCGCGCGCCTGCCGCTGCGGCTGCGGCTGCGCTTCGCCGTGCGCCGCGGGGCGGGGCTCGCCGCGCGGCCGCTGGCGTGGGCAGGTGCGCGGCCCTGCGGCGGCTCTGTGCGCGGAAGTTGCGGAGGAGGATGGAGAGGGAGGAGGAGGAGGAGGAGGAGGAGGAGGAGGAGGAGGAGGAGGATGGGGAGGGATGAGGAGGAGGAGGAGGAGGAGGAGGAGGGGGAGGAGAAGGAGGAGGAGGGGGAGGAGGAGGAGGAGGAGGAGGAGGGGGAGGAGAGATTGGACGAGGAGCGGGAGGAGGATGAGGAGGAGGTGGAGGAGGGGGCTCTGGTGCACCACCGCCGTGCCTGGCCAATGCCTGCACTGCCTTGGAAAAGTACATCCCCGTGCACTCCGCGGGGTCGTGCCAACGCAGAGGTCCCCGGCAGAGAACCCAGAATTGTCCATATCCACCGCCGCGGGGTCGCGCCCCGGAGACTCGGGAGGCAGTGGACATGGATGTCTGCCCACTCCTGCGAGCGGGCAAATACCCATTGATGTCCCCGCGCCCCTCAACTTCGCTGTGCACGCGAGGCGCCGCGCGATTTCGATTTTCGGCCGTCGGCCAAGGCCGACTCGACCTTGAGATCGGGGAGTCTGGGGGAGGGGGGGAGGGCCAAGAAATTCAAAGAATGGCTGCGTTCCTCTTCGAAGGGGGTGTAGGGCCATCCTGGGCCCTGGCCAAGCACGGTGGTGATGTAGAGATGCCTCCTACGGACAGCATGCAGACCGCACTGGGCAGCAGGACGGCAAAACTTTCGCTCGCTCTCTTGGCGAAACCGGGAGGTGCATCTTTGCAACGCGGCACCAAAGAACGAAACGAAAGCCTGCCGTGGGGGCCGAAAACCGCCGCCAAGGTGGACAGACGGGAACTTTTTTTGTTGTTCGCGAGTTGCCTTCCCCACCCCGAAATAACATCACGATTCGTGCTGACCAATTGGCATTGGCCATTCCTCGACATTCCAAGACTTCGCCGGCGCGAAACGTGACGTTACCGGCCCCGCGCCCCCCTCCCCCCTCCCCCCCCCCAGTAACGCCCGCTTTCGCCTCAGTGGTACTAAAAAACGCTGTCTCCTCTTCAACTGCAGAGCAGACCATGCCGCGAATCATGACTGCGCAGAGAGCGGGTGAATACAGCACGCTTCAATACAATTTCGATCAATGGAAGCGCCACTGAATCCATGACAGTGAACTCTTGAAATAAATCAAAAACATACTTTAGCTGAGTGGTGGCTAAGCTGGAAAGAATTGAGAAGAGCGCATATGATTGGGATACGTGGTGGATGCCAGAGAGGCAGCTACGATACTGTTCCTCGCGCCCGCGGCCTAGCTAGCAAAATTATGTCTTGGCTTGGGAGCCCACGAACTCCAAGAACATATACACGGTGAAGATGCAAAGCCGCGGACATACTGGCGCACACGGGAAGGACAAGAATACCTGGCACCATCACGGGGGAATCACTCATATCAAACCCAAGAACCGTCAGAACCGACGACGTGGACTCACCACGAAAAAATTAAGGGGGGGGGGTCGCAAAACTGACGGAAACACCTCCCTCACCACTAAGAGAGGGTCACAAACAACTGACGACCGCCACGTGGGGAACTGCGGAGATATTGCAGCGAAGAGGTGGGGTTGGGAATTCTGACGACGGCGCGGCAGCCCAACCCGTTAGTCCCCTTTGCCGGAAGTGAACCGACGACGGCGCGGCCAGAAAACCCCCAAGTCACTTTCTATCAGAGTCGCGCTAGTGATCTGGCACCTTTGGCGCGACAGCTCTCCCCCCCCCTCCTCCTCCTCCTCCTCCTCCTCCTCCTCCTGCCTCCTCCTCCTCCTCCTCCTCCTCCTCCTCCTCCCTCCTCCTCCTCCTCCTCCTCCTCCACCTCCTCCTCCTCCTCCTCCTCCTCCCCTCCTCCTCCTCCTCCTCCCCCTCCCCCTCCCCCTCCCTCCCCCCCCTCCCCCTCCCCCTCCCCCTCCCCCTCCTCCTCCTCCTCCTCCTCCTCCTCCTCCTCCTCCTCCTCCTCCTCCTCCTCCTCCTCCTCCTCCTCCTCCCTCCTCCTCCTCCTCCCTCCTCCTCCTCCTCCTCCTCCTCCTCCTCCTCCTCCTCCTCCTCCCCCTCCTCCTCTCCTCCTCCTCCTCCTCTTCCTCCCTCCTCCTCCTCCTCCTCCTCCTCCTCCTCCTCCTCCTCCTCCTCCTCCTCCTCCTCCCTCCTCGACTTTGTGGAACTTGTTTTGTTTCGCTTGTCTGGCGCCCCTGTCTTGGAAACGCCTTCGGGGTCTGGGCACCAGAATTCCTCCTGGCCCCTTGCGGGCCCCCCGACCGTCGGGCCCACATGAGTTCGGCACTCGCCCGGCGGCGAGAGCTCGGCCCTTCTCCCGTGGACGGCCGATCCGATCCGATCCTCCCTCCTTCCCTTCGCCGTTCGCCCTCCTCCTCCTCCTCTTCCTCCTCCTCCTCCTCCTCCTCCTCCTCTTCCTCCTCCTCCTCCTCCTAGCCATTTCGCGTCCGAGCGGCACCCCCCTGCACCGGGCCCCTTGGACGATGCGGCGCGCAAACTTCGAAGTGGCGCTGCGCGCCCGAGTCATGAAGGAGCAGCGCGGAGCCCCACGTCATCAGCTACAACGCTGAAATCAGGCGAACGCGCAGCTGCCAGGATGCCCGCCCCCTCCCGCCCCCTCCTCCTCCTCTCCGTCTCCACCCTCCTCCACCTCCTGGCAGACCGGGGCGCCAGCCGATGCGGCGCCGCGGGCAGAGTGCGGGGACAACAGAGTCGTGATCAGCAACAGCGTAGGGATCAGGTCGTGAGAGAAGACCAGCAGTGGCAGGCAGAGCTGACGCTGCGAGAAAGCAAGCAATGGCAGCCAGAGCTGGCGCTGCGACAGGGACCATGGCGCGGGTGGGCCACGATCAGCTTCAACGCTGGGAGCAATCCGTGCGAGAAAGGGAGCGCGCAGTGGCAGCGGACGCTGGCGCTGTGCAAAATGCGCGGGTGGGCCACGATCAGCTGCAACGCTGGGAGTCGTCCGTGCGAGAAGGAGGGCCTGCGAGAAGCGGGAGGCGAAGCTGGAGCCCGAGTGTCTCTTCTAGCTAACGCCTCTGGGAACAGCGCGGGTGAGAAAAGCGAGCAATGTTCTGCCGCGGCCATCCTGCGAGAAGTGGGAGGCGAAGGCAGAGCCCGATGTCGACAGCTACAGCGTTGGGATCGGGGCAAGCCGCCGCGAAAAGAGGGAGGCGAAGCTGGAGCCCGAGTGTCTCTAGTAGCTAGCGCCTCTGGGAACAGCGCGTGCGAGAAAAGCGAGCAATGTTCTGCCGCGGCCATCCTGCGAGAAGTGGGAGGCGAAGGCAGAGCCCGATGTCGACAGCCACAGCGTTGGGATCGGGGCAAACCGCTGCGAGAAGAGGGAGGCGAAGCTGGAGCCCGAGTGTCCCTTCTAGTGCGTGCGAGAAAAGCGAGCAATGTTCTGCCGCGGCCATCCTGCGAAAAGTGGGAGGCGAAGGCAGAGCCCGATGTCGACAGCTACAGCGTTGGGATCGGGGCAAGCCGCTGCGAGAAGAGGGAGGCATAGCTGGAGCCACACGTCGTATAGCTAACACCTCTGGGAGCAGTGTGTGCGAGAAGAGCGCCATCCTGCGAGAAGTGGGAGGCGAAGGCAGAGCACGACGTCGTCTGCTACAGCGTTGGGATCTGGGCAAGCCGCTGCGAGAAGAGGGAAGCAATGCTGGAGCCAAACGTCACCTTCCTAGCCACCGCCGTGCGCTGGGAGAAGCGGGAGGCAAAGTTGGAGCCCGACTCTATCTAGCTACACTCGCTAGAAGCAGCGCGTTCGAGAAGTGCAGATGCCAACGAACGGGCTCCGGCGCGAAATGGCAGGGCACGGACGAGCTACCCTCAGTTACAGTGCAGAGATCAGCCCGTTGTGCGAGAGCAGGAGTGAAGGAAATCCACTCGTGCGAAAAGGGGGAAGCAAGCAGGCAGTGGCAGCGGGGCTGCCCAAGCGTGCGTGCGAGAAGCAGGCAGTGGCAGCGTGCTGCCACGGCGTGTCTCGGTGTCCTGGGGGCGATCCTCGGAAGATCTCTGGGCGTTTGAATCGGTTGGGGGAAGGGCGACACCCGACCACCAACCGCCTTTTCTGATGCAGCCCCATGTCGCCCAGGAGAGGTCTGGGGGATGGTGCTGTCTCATCGTCGTCGGTCGCGCTCTCTTGCTCATGGCGCGGCAGATCTGGATAGCAGAATCCTCATAGCAGAATCCTCCTCATTCTCCTCCTCCTCCTCCCCCTCCTCTCCTCCTCCTCCTCCTCCTCCTCCTCCTCCTCCTCCTCCTCCTCCCCTCCTCCTCCATATCCTATCCTCCTCCTCCTCCTCCTCCTCCCCCTCCTCCTCCTCCTCCTCCTCCTCCTCCTCTTCTGCTTCTTCTTCTTAATATTGTTATTAATATTCTTATTATTATTATTACGATTATTATTCTTCTTATTATTATTATTACTACTACCCCAGTGCGACCCTACCTAGGAGTTGGACCCCCTAGGACAGCAGCATTAGTAGTAACAGTAAAGCTAAGCTAAAGCTAAGCTGAAGCTAAGCTAAAGCTAAGCTAAAGCTAATATAAAGCTAAGGTAAAGCTAAGCTAAAGCTAAGCTGGAGCTAAGCCAAAGCTAAACGAAAGCTGAGCTACAGCTAAGCTAAAGCTAAACTAAAGCTCTAAAGCTCAGCTAAAGCTAAGCTAAATCTAAGCTAAAGCTAAGCTAGAGCTAAGCTAAAGCTAGCTAGTTAAGCTGAAGCTAAGCTGAAGCTAAGCTACAGCTGAGCTAAAGCTGAGCTAAAGCTGAGCTAAAGCTGAGCTAAAGCTAAGCTAAAGCTGAGCTAAAGCTAAGCTAACGCTAAGCTAAAACTCAAGCTAGGGCGGATACTGGGGGAACCGCCCGGGGCGCTTTCCACTGCCTGGCCCATTTAAGCCCAGAGAGTAAGAACCATTCTAGGCAGAGCCTAGGTAGGGTATTATTATTCTTCTTATTAGAATTATTATTCTTCTTATGTTTATTAGGATTCGTCTTGTTCTTAATATTATTATGCTTATTATTAGTATTAGTACTCGTATTCTTAGTATTCATCATATCATTATTATTATTATTCCTCCTCCTCCTCCTCCTCCTCCTCCTCCTGGTCCTCCTCCTCCTCCTCCTCGTCCTCCTCCTCCTCCTCCTCCTCCCCCTCCTCATCCTCCTCCTCCTCCTCCTCCCTCCTCCTCCTCCTCCCTCCCTATCCTCCTCCTCCATCCCCACCTCCTCCTCCTCCTCCTCTCCCTCCCTCCCCCCCCTCCTCCGCCTCCACCCCTCTCCTCTCTCTCCTCCTCGTCCCCATCCTCTCCTCTCTCTCTCGTCCTCCTCGTCCTCCTCGTCCTCCTCCTCCTCCTCGTCATCCTCCTCCTCCTCCTCCCTCCCTCCCTCCCTCCCTCCCTCCCTCCCTCCCTCTCTCTCTCTCGAGCCACTCGTGGAGCTCGCTCCTGGGGCTCCCAGCGCAGGACCCCCGCGCGCTCCGGCGGCGGAGGGAGAGCAGGATGAGGAAACGAGCTCTATACACACCGACGTTTTTTTTTCCGAACCTGCGCTGGAATTCGCACAGGAAGGAGCTCCAGGAGGACCTCCAGGAGGACCTCCAGGAGGAGGAGGAGGAGGAGGAGGAGGAGGAGGAGAGAGCACCAGGAGGAGGAGGACGAGCAAGACGAGGAGGACGAGAACCTGCGCTGGAATTCGCACAGGAATGCGGATCTTGGTGTATACGGGATCCTGGTGTATACATTTGAGGGGGAACTGGGACACACAAATAAATACACACAAGTAAAAATATCCCGCATGTTTTCCCATATTTTCTGGGCTTTTGTCTTCCCCCCCACTTCCCATATTTTCCCATATTTTCTGGGAATCGCCGATTAATTGTGTCTGTGTGTTTCTTTCCCTCCTGAACATTTGCCGTTGCTTCCCTTGGAGAACAAGGGAAAAAGTATACGCCACAACGCCCCGACGTCGTCCCCAAAGTCGTGGGACTGAAACAACCACACGCCACTGGTAATGTATATGTTCCAGTTCCCGACATGACCCAGGTGAAGTACCCAACCCATCTGCAACGACGGCGCCGAACAGTTGGCCAAAGCTGTTACGGATGATCCCATTGTCGTTAGATTCACATGGGAGGCTCGCGCGCTGCGGGACGCACAGGACACCGATAGGAGGGCGAGGGCGGGACGGACGGAGGTAAGCCCTGCGCCCGAAGAGGAAAGAGGGGCGTAACGAAGTCGAGGCGGAGCAGCGGCCGGAGACCGGATGCCCCGCTCTTGTCCCCTGAGCGCGTGAGAGAGCTCCTGGCCGAGAACGTCAAAGGATCAGCAGAAAAGCAACACACGCCAGATCGACGCACAGATTGTTGGTTCACTGCGCCAGTCTTCCCATACTGGTCTGTCGTGGTCTACCGCTCGGGGTGATGCCGAAGAGAGCATGACGTCTGGCGTGAGGTTCTCTTGTGTCGCGCTGCCTTGCGCTGATTTTCTGGATCTTGAGGAGCTGCCGGGCTGCCTGGAGGCTGTCTTGGATCCCTTTGGGGTCGTCTTGGGGGCCTCTTGGGGCCACGTTTGCGCACTGCTGATGGCGAGGATGGCAGTGAGAGCAGACTGAAGGGCGCGTGGGGCATCTTGACTACAGGGTTACACGCTGAAGGGCAATATACGTGATGTGCGGTAGTTGCGCGAGCGCATGCCGCGTGGCTAGGCGAGGGTTCTAGGGTGTGGTTTCCACCTTGCGCAAACTTATAGGCTGCATTGTCAATGCCATCTACCTCATGTTCCTTTGTGTTCGGTGTGCCTAACATGAATGCAAACTGTCATTATTACTCGCGTGGGCCGACATTCGAGGATGCTGGACCGTGCGCATACGAGGGCCTCGCTCCTTTCAACTCACGCATGCCCGGCACGGCGGGAGGCAGGGAACAGGACGAGATGAGGGTGGCCCCGTACACGCCTTGTGCTCCCAAACATGCAGAACGGGGCAACTCGAAAACACGACCTTCAGCAAAGCTGGCTCTACGTTATAGCCGATATGTCTCCCCATCCTCCTCTTCATTCTCCTCCGTCCTCTCTTCTTCCGCCTCTGTCTCCTCCCTCTTCCCCTGCCCGTCGCCCTTCATCCCCACTTCCCCGGATTAAACACCCCCACATCCCCACCTAGCCGGCCGATAGCAGCCCCGCCGTCCTATTTGTCAAAAAACAACACGAACTCCTTCTTTTCTCGCCAGCATGTCGTCGGGTTGCGAAAAAGGTCGCAAGAATGGGACGGAATGAACATCGCTTGGGTAACCGGAAGCGGGTGGTCGCGTCCTACCCATCAAAAAACAATACAAAGTCAACGTCTTTCTCGTCAACATGGGCTTTCTTGTCGTCGACGCTGCGAAGTGTAGCAGGAATGGGACGCGGCGCACCTCGCGCGCGGACGCCTGGCCAACCCTACGCGGGACCCCCCGTCCTACCTGTCAAAAAACACCGCAACGTCGACGTTTCCCTTCCCAACATGTACCTTCTCCTCGTCGGTGCTGCGAATCGCGTAGCGGGAATGGGACGCCCCGCGAATTCCCAAAAGGCATGATCCTCTTCCTTTTCAGTTTCTCCCTCCCTCCGTCTCTCCCTCCCCTCCCCCTCCCCTTCATCCTCCCCCTCCTCCGTGCGCGGCAGGAGCGAAACGATTAACGGTACAACACGCGTGGCTGGAATGAGACGCGGCGCACTTCGCGCGCTGGACATGTTGTCGCCGACGGTGCAACATGAGAGGCCAGAGCGGGGCGCGGCGTACATCGCGCGCGGTCTTGTTTCTCGTCGACGTTGCTCAATACGCGGCAGGAATAGGACGCAGCTCATGTCGCGCACTGAACGTCTAGCCGCTCACGATATAAGATAAGCGACAGGCGTCGGACGCGACGCACTTGCTTTTTATGTTATGGGAGGGCGGGTGGGAGTGGACGGAGCCCTCTGGCTCGTTCGAGCTGGCTAACTTGACCCTCCCCCTCACCCCTCACCCTCGAACTACTGCTCTTCAAACCCCCAGATCCATTCCCTGTCCCCTCGTCCTCCCCCTCCTCGTCCCCGTACCAGCGCACCAACGCACCCCAAGCCCAGGTCGACAGATGGCCCTACCTGAACGGAATACTCCACACCAATTGTTCCTTGCCCCACACTCTCTAGGTTACAGGTGAGGCGTTCGGAAAGACGTCGAAGCATCCTTCAAGACGGTGTTGGGGTGAAAGACGGAATGTGAACTGAGGAGAAAAACAGGGACCAGGGTTAGAGAGCTTTGGTGTAATATCCCTTTGGAAGAATCCCTCTTCCAAACCTTCACCAGATCGACCTGGAGGTAGGAGGCGCACGACACGATATACAAAGCTTATGACCGCTCGCCGAAACCATGTATCCGCATCTCCCGCGGGGCAGGACCGGCATGCTGGTTCTTTCCACCGCCGCCGCCCAGGGAGAGTAGTCAAATGTGGTAAGCTCTCGTCGTCCTCCTCCATTTCATCATCCCCCTCCCTCGTATGTTTCCCCCTGCTCGCTCCTCCTTCTCCTCCTCCGCCTCCTCCTCTTCTTCCTGATGCTCCTCCTGCTCCTCTGAGTCCTCCTCCTCTTCCTCCTCCCCCGCCTCCGCCTCATCCTCATACTAATCCTCCCGTTCCTCCTCCTCCTCCTCCTCCTCCTCCTCCTCCTCCTCCTACTCAACAACAGCAACAATAACAACTCACAGCGAACCGAGCGATCCGAACAGACTGGCTTAAACAAGACAGCACGCGCTCAAGGATGCTCAAAAAGAGCGATAGAGAGAGAGAGAGGGTGAGAGAGAGAGAGAGAGAGCGAAGGAAAGAGGACTGAGAAAATCACGGTGGCCCAACCCAGTTCCTGCCTCGGCTGCGTCGCGGCCGCGGGGCTGAGGAGGGGAAGGGAGGGGGTGCCCAAACCTTGCAGACCGCCCAAACACGTAACCAACTCCTTCCCATAGCTCTGGGCACCCCCATTGAGAGCTGCAAGGCGCGGCGTCCTCTTCGAGGGCTTTCCTGCGCAGCTCTGGCACCAAGGTGGGCCTCCAGTGTGTGGTTTGCTTGGCTGGGCGAGGGGGGGCCCTCCAACTCCTTCCTCCAATGCACCCCGCAGCACCAACACGTACACTACACAAGCAAACTCATACTCGAAATCCTCCAGCTCCCCCTCCCCCATCCAGGGCCCTGGCAGGGCAAAAGGGAGGGCGAGGGGAGCAGGGCGACAAGTGAGGCAAGCTCAGCGTGCTCATCCTTGCTGCAGGGCCACGGCTCCCTTCGAGCATCGCTGGCCAGGTCAGATTCTCCCGTTCCTTCCCATCATTATCCCCGACGCCGTCCCTCCCACTGCTCAGCATGCAATCCACAACGGCCAGGAGAGAAGGGAGGGGAGGGGCGGAGCGCGGAGGGATGGATGGATTAGGGATGGGGCTGGTAAGATCTGGCCATCGCTCGGACGTCCATTCCCTGTGTTGTTTTCGGCTTCGTGCGTGGTTTTTTCGCGAAATGACCAAGGATGCTCCTCGATGGTCCTCGCCGAAGAAAAACGCACACGTCCGAGCGATGCCAGGAGATGAGGAGCGGAAGGGGTGTCGCCGAGCAAAAGGGGCCCTGCGCTGCGATAGTGCGAGCGTGGACTGCTCCTCGCACTCTCGGAGTCCTTGGAACTGTCGCAGCTACCCCGTGCCCTCCGACGGAGGGCGATGCCTCAGAACTACGCGCCGCAGATCTTCGATTCTAAATGAGGCAGAGTTCGCAGCGTGCTTGGCTACAACAGGAAGGATGGTCTTACGGCCCCCTTATGTCATGCGTCCAGGTGGCTGGCTCCCTTCAAGGGTCTGCTCGGCCTGGACCGCCGCTGTTTTTTCCATGTAAGGGTGGTTTCCTCATCGGCGCCCTCGCTCTCTTGAGCCGCTTGGGCCACTGTGCATTCCTCGGTGTCAAAACGCGCTGGAGCAGAAATGGTACCACGAGGCAAGGGAGCAGCTGGCGCCGATTCATGAGCTCCATAAGGCTCTGGTTCTGCACCAACGTGAAGTACACCCTCATCAAACAGACCTGGAATAGCGATCGCGTGAAAGGACTCCGTAGCCTCTTCGCCCTGGTTCTCTGGATCGCTATACTCAAACATCGAACATTTACCACCCACCTGCAGACGTCAATCACTCAGGATACTCGGATGGGCATTGGAAGCCTGGTCGTCCGTCTCTGCGAAGTCGAAATACTGCGTCGAGTGGCTGCATTTGGTGTCCATATGGTGCTTCCAAGCATTCTGGACAAGGCTGCCTTCGCCGGCACCTGTTAAGTATGAACGGCTGCGGCGCTCCCTTCCGACCGCGTCGCTGGGGGCCTCCGTCAGCACAGCGGTGCCCTCGGCCCCGCTCGAGCCTTCGTCGGTTGAGCTTTCAACATGTTGATGTCCTGCTGGATCATCGCAATCTCTGTCCGTAAAGCTTCAAAGGCACCGAGTGAAATTGCTGCCAAAGGACTCCGTGCCAACTGCTTTGACAGACCCGTGGTGGGGCTGGAAAAGTCACTCTCCTCTGTGCTTCCCTTCTCGCGGCATCCACCTGCCACGACGTCGGAGGCGGGCTCACCTTCCTCCTTGGGAGCATTTTGCACGGCGGGCTTGGCGAGAGCTTAACGGACTTGAGCTCCCAGCCGACCAGGTGGGTGGGCGGCACCTCGCCGTTCGCTTCTCCAAAGGGCAAAACTTTTCGAAAGGCTACGCTCACCACGTTGGACCAAGCCTCGACGAATATGTTCTGAAGTGTCCATGAGATCTGATCCAAGTGGTTGTTGGGCTTCGCGAAGAGGGCTGCTGAAGTCCGTAATGTGACTCTGCAAGTTATGGTCTGCATAAATTCCCACCAGGTGCTTCATTAACTCGGCCGCTTCTCGCGGGTCAGAAGCATACGCAATGCATTGCCCATGCCAGATGGGGATTCCCTTCCCCATGGAGACGTGTGGGACAAATAATGCGTAAAATGCGATATGGGGATATCGATGCCGTGCCTGGTGTGGGGTCGCCGCACTCCTTGAGCCCAAATGACTTGAGCCAAAATGGCTACGGCCTCCTCCTCCTCCTCCTCCTCCTCCTTCTCCTCCTTCTCCTCCTCCTCCTCCTCCTCCTCCCTTGTGTCTCTCCTCGCCGACGGGCGCGGCCGCCTGTGCTGCCGTTCGCGTCTCGCCGCCGCTGCTGCTGCTGCTGCTGGCGCTGCCAGAGCCCGACGGCGGCCTGGCCGCCTGGCGCGCCGCAAGTCGTTGCAGGAGAGGGAAGCACACGAGGCATCAGGCCTGAGCCTCACGACACTCAACGCTTCGCCTTCAGCCAAGGATGCGGCGTGGCAGGACGTGGCGGAGGAGGAGGCAACATGTGATTGCTGGGCAGCGGCTCTGGGGCCCCAAGCGGGCTGGGAAGGAGGGCCCTACCAGAAGGCCCTGGGCGAGGCGCCGCTTCCGGTGCAACTCCGGTGTGCGACGCCCCCCCGTGCTCTGAAGCTCGTGGCCTGCATCCTGCCACCATGCGCTTCGGACCGATGCATCCCCCCCCTGGGCCTATCCCCCCCCCAACGTTGCCCCTTGGTTTTCGGGGCATGACGCGGCTCCCCGGATGCCGTTCAGGACGATCCGAGCACCCCCGCACGCCTCTCGGCGAGGCGCAGCTGCTGGAACGCATCCCGAGGCTGGGAAGCCACCAGTAGACGACGAACATGTCAGGAAACCTCGAACCTCGAACTAACTTTGCCCCCCTAACGTTGCCCTTGAACTAGCTATGCCCTTGCTCTCACCCCTGCGTCCAACCCTCTCCCATTTGATCCGTGACCACCGCACCCTCCCACTCAACCCACTCCTAACCAGCCTCGAGCCCATCTCTTCCCTAAGCTTCGCAAGCCCAATGTGATGGCAATATTTGGGGTCTGCTCTCAGAAACTGGGAGAATCCCTAAGATCGGCACCGAGACAAGGCGAACATCTTCTTCGGGGTACCGCTGTTGGCGTAAAACACGCCAGTCCAAAAATGTTGCGTCGACGGGGCCACGGCTCAAATCCCACCAGCCCTCTGGGCGCTGGTGGTCTAGAGCGTTTCCTCTTCCACCTCCCCTCTTGAATTTCGGGGAGGAGTTTACCCCTCCCCCTACCCCCTCCCCTGGGCCTGGACGGGGCGCCCCGCGAGCGGTCAGGGCGTCCAACACGGCCTCGGCGAGGAAGCCATAATCATTTGTTTTACAATGGGTTTGGCCCCATTTTGGCCTCTTGGGGGGGGGGGGCGCTAATTAAGGACCCCCCCTTTTTGGGATCGATCTCCTCCGAGATGGCCCCGCGAGCGCTCCCAAGGCCCCCAAGGGTGCCCCAAAAGGGCCCCAAGAGGTGGCCAGGAGGCCCCAAAAGGCTCCCAAGAGGCCCCCAGGATGCCCCCGAGAGGCGCCCAAGAGACCCCCAAGAGGCCCCAAGAGGCCCCCCAGAGGCACTCAAGACGCTCCAAGAGGCCCCGGCGACAATGCTAAAATCTTAGATTGTGCTTAGGTTTTGGCTACATTTGAGCCTCCTGGGGGGGGGGGGCGCTGCTTCAGATGACTCCAAGAGCGCCTGGGAGAGCCCAAGATGACCTCCAAGATGGCTCAAGATATCCCAATATGCCTCAAGAAACTGTTGGCCAGGGAGTCGCGCGTGTGCTTGATGGCGCTGTCCAGCTGCGCTTCGGAAGCATCGCCGCTGGCATGCCCGTGCCATGAGACTGGGCCACTGACCCATGTGGACAAGTGGGAGACGGAGTCGAACTCGGGGTCGACCGTCGTCAAGCTGGCGCGGAGCCCGCCTGCCAGGAATCCTTGAATCTGACCCAGAGGCCCGCCAGTCGTTCATACTCAGAGAACACCCTGAGTCTTGACCACGTGGCGGAGGCGAACATTCCCCCATCGCCTGTGATCACGACGGAGCGCGTGGCCCTTGCGATGGCTACATTGACCCTGTTGGCGTTGTCCATGAAGCCCCAGTCGTGATTCCTGTTGGACCTGGTGGTCAGGAAGGTCACGATGTCCGCCTCGCCACCTTGGCTTGAATCGATTGTGGATAGCACGAGGCTGCCCGATTTAAGGGCGCTGCAGTGCGAGCTGTTGCAGGCCGATGAATGAGGAGCCGATGCCTGTGAGTCTGGAGCTTTCCTGATCGAACGCTGAGGCCCAATTGGACCAGTCCACCAGGCGCTGGCCTTCTGTGCTTCCTTGCTGTCCAGCCAGGGATGGGGGGGCGGGGGAGCGGCTCCTGTCGTTGCTGGACATGCCGATGCTTTTACGGACCTCCGATCCCTTGGACGTTCCCTTGCCGCACTTGCCTTCGCCCCTGCCACCCTTCGACTGTCGGAGCACCCCTTTGACGTTGGCCGAGCCCTGGGGCCATCCGTCCTCCAGGATGGCGGCTTGTAGCTGGTAGCCTATCACCAGGCAAACCTTGACTCCGCGATCCATTGCTGACATCAGAGCTCTGACAAAGTCCACAGCCTGCGCCGCCTCTAACAGATTGGCGTAACCAGTGTGGATGCCGGTGGTGGCCTCCAGGGATGGCTTGTCGACGAAGAGAAACCTGTGACGCTCGCCTTCCTGTGCGCCCACAGCATGTAGGGCTTCTAGGGTCTGCCGTGAGTCTTCCTTGTCTGCTTAGTTGGCGACCGACAGGTCGGATAGCGCGGAGTCGTTCCAGGCCAGGATAGGGCGCCAGGGGAGACCATCAACTAACGGTCGCATGGCTAAGGGGGATGCCAGGCCACTGCGCATCGCGTTGTTGTAGACTGCCCAGTTCGGCCACGCCAGGAGCTGTGGGTGCATCCGGTAGCACACAGTTAGCTGGACTATCGCTGAGTCCTGCCCCCTTGGGGCATGAGGTAGTCTGTCGAACATAGAAATGCTGAGGCCCAGGTCTGCAGCCAACCTGGAGATCACTGTGGGCGGGAGCTGCTTAGGGTCGCCCACCAGCACGAGGTGGCCACCTCCCCTATAGACGCTAACCAGGAAGCATGGTGGCATGTAGCTCTGTGGTTTGGCCCGCCTCGTCCACGATGAGAAGGGCCACCTTCGTGGCATTACTTTGCCCGAGGCTCTCCGCGGCCTCGCGCGTGGCCACGATTGCTTCGGCGTCCTTCAGCAAGCCAACACGGAACGGCGGAAAGCCCGTGGAGATTGCACCGTCCTGGTAGGGAAAGGAGCCCATAGTACTGCTGTAGTGTCCGCCAGGGGTCAGATGCACCAGGGACGGGGCGACTTTGCTCTCCCTTGCAAGGCGCACAAAACGTTCTGGGAAGCGGGTGCCCCTGTCCGGGAGGCCCCTCTGGTGGGCGGATATCATGGCGTGCACGGGCTGGTTTGCGGCAGTACTAGGACCTGCGGTAAGCAAAACAGTCTGGCTCCGTGTGAGGGTGCCTGCCCAAGTGTCAGGCGCACAAGCCGAGAACTTGGTCTTCACAGTGCCAGGGGGGCCGTGCTCTTCGGTCACGCGGTGCTGCACCGTGGACTTGAGGGCTCGCACGGCATCTTCGTGAAGGCCGTGCCCGGCCGCTCCACTGTTGTTCAGGGTCTCCTGAGAGGGGGCGGTGCGGGCTCGCTGGAAGACGTGACCCGTAGCCTTTGGTACCTCCTCGCTGGTGAACCCCGTGAAGTCGGGGAGGGGGGGCCCTTCGGGTTGGGACTTCGTCCACTCAGCTGGGTCGGTCACTGGCCTTCTGTCGAGGTCTGCATCGGGGACTGGGAGAGCCAGGGTTGCGGCAGCCCTCGCCCTTGGGTGGACCCCGAGTCTGCAGTTGAGCTCAGCGCTGTTCGCCAGGGCCTTGTCCTCCCTGGCAGCGGTGCGAAACGTGAGCAGGAACGTGACGTTGGGCAGGGGGGGGCCATACATCTCGTTGGCATCCTGGTGGAGCCAATCGATCTCGTTGATGGCGGCGCTGAACCTCCAGTACTGGACCTCTGAAGGTGCTGTCCACCCGGTACCAGGGGGCCTCAGGGTCAGCTGCAGCCGGGGCAGGATTGGTGTCGGCGTGGAAGTGCCCTTGCTTCGCGTGGCTGTAGGTCACGACGCAGAGATTGCCAAGGTATCTCGCGCCCATGGGAAGCGAAGCGCCTAGAATTTCAATATTGGCTTCGTGGTCGATGTAGGAGTGCCGCGGTCGGCATCATACACGCCCAGTAGTCGAACCCGCAGACACACCTGTTTTCAACATCGAAGTCGAGGGACGCGGGGGTTCTCAACGCGTTCGCGCGGGTTCCTCTGTTTGGTGGGTTTTGCACGCCAGTAGCCGTAGGGATATTAGAGGCCTCATAGATGGGGTCGGAGGATCGCACCGCATCGCCGATGCATCGGCGCCATCGGCGTGGGAAAAATCCGCCGAACCTGTCGGCGACTGTGAAAGGTTCTTCCCCTCGACGCTTCAGAGGCGACTCCGATTGCATTCCACCCATGTCGTCAGCAAATCCAGCAAACAAATAATCTAGCAACGTTGCATCGAGCCGAAGTGAAGCCCAATCCCTTTGATTTTGATCCCTCATCCACCAAGGGTGTGGTGGGGGGCGAGGGGGGGGGGGGGGGGTCCAGGGTTGGCGGGGGTGGCGGGGGGGTGACCCGCCCCCCTGGGGGGAGCACCCCTCTCTGGGAGAAGCTTTCCCCTTCGATTCCGCGCCTCCCGAAAACCTCGGGCTCACTTCTACGGCTGCTTGCTCTAAGAGGGCCCTGAAGCAACCCAACATTGCTCCAAGACGTTCCAAGACACCCTCAAGACGGCCTCATAATCCCCCAAGACGCCCCAAGAGGGCTTCAAGCGGAGTCTCAAGAGGGCCCAAGAGGTGAAAATCTACGATGATCATTGAGATGCTCTCTGTTTTTCGCATCCTCGCCTTTCTGGGCTTCCGACGCTCCAAGGCGGCCCAGGAAGCCACCAACATCGTCCCAAGAAGAGGCTGCCAGAAGCACCCTAAAACGGCCCAAGACGGCCCCAAGACGGCCTAAGACTGCCCCAAGACCACCCAAGAGGCCCCCACGACGGCCGAGTGGGGCCCTAATAGGGCCCCAAGAGGCTCCCGAGAGGGGGAACAACAGCCGACATTTCGAGCCTTCCGCCCCAAGAAATCCCCAGGAGGCCCCGAGAGGCGCCCAAGAAGCCCCCGAGAGGCCCCCACAAGGCGCAAGAGAGACCCACGAGCACTCCCACGAAAACTTCAAGAGGGTAGATTCAAGGATTTGTCCGAGGAGCTTTCGAATGTTTTTCATCGCCGCCTTCGTCGTCGCCGTCGTCGTCGCCGTCGACGTCGTCGTCGTCGCCGTCGCCGTCGCCGCCGCCGCCGCCGTCGTCGCCGTCGTCATCGTCGTCGTCCTCGTTATCGTCGTCGTCGTCGTCGTCGTCGCTGTCGCCGTCGTCGTCGTCGTCGTCGTCGTCGTCGTCGTCGTCGTCGTCGTCGTCATCGCCGTCGCCGCCGCCGTCGTCACCGTCGTCATCGTCGTCATCGTCGTCGTCAGCGTCGCCGTCGTCCCGCTTGAAAGTCGGTGGCACCGACCGCGAGGCTCACCGTCGGGCTCCACACCGAGCTACATCGCCGATGCATCGGCGATGCGGCGCGATCCTCCGACCCCACCCACCCGGACCCCATTCGTGAGGATCATTTATAACCGATCCCCGTCCCCACCTGCGTGGCCTGGGGCCCCACTGGCCGATTTGCCCCCTGGATGGGGGTGTACGCTGCTCCCTTCGAGCTCCGAGGGGCGCATCCCCGACTGGGGTGGTGGGGTGGTGGGGACCGGGATGGGGATGTAGAGCAACAAAAAGAGCTGCGTAAACATAGACATTCGGAGGTCCGAATGGATGTTTTGGAGCTGCGCCGCCAGGGGGGCCACGCCCAGATCCAAGAAACCCGCGCGAAGCTCCAACAATTTGTGTTTCTACCGTTCGTTCTTCGAAAATCCGGATGGGGATGGGGACAGGGGTCGGTTAAACGGCACTGAATTTGGGAAACCGTCGAGATACGCTTCGGGCTGGTGAACTCCAGCCCACTCGGTCTCGACACGGCCATTGTCGTCGTCGTCGTTGTCGTCGTCGTCCATGTCGTCGTCGTCGTCGTCGTCATCGTCGTCGTCGTTGTTGTCGTCGTCGTCCATGTCGTCGTCGTCGTCGGCGTCGTCCTCGTCGTCCTCGTCATCGTCGTCGTCGTCGTCGTCGTCCCCGTCGTCGCCGTCGCCGTCGCCATCGCCGTCGCCGTCGCCGTCGCCGTCGCCGTCGCCGTCGCCGTCGCCGTCGCCGTCGCCGTCGTCGTTGTCGTCGTCGTCGTCTCGACACGTAACGGGCGGCCGGCCGACCTGCCTGCTTCGACTGCGGCGCCGGGGGCGGGACCCGCTTCTTCGCCCGCCCCGGCTGCGGCGCGGGGGGCGGCGCGGGCTTCTTCTTCGGCCGCTGCCTGGCAGGCTTTTTGTGTTTTTTCTTTGGGGGGACGCACAGAGACATACTAATACGATATGTCCGCCTTGGAGGCGCGCGTCCGACCCGAGCATATAGTAGACCCATCTTGTAGTGCATCATTTCCCGAGCGGTGTGGCCAGAAAGCGCCCGCCACGACGCATATAATACAAGATTTCTCGGTGCCCGCGTCGCCCCTGGGGGTGCGACGCACATGTAGTACAAACAGGTTGGGGTGAAGCCGAATGGCAGGCTTTATTTTTTTGGCGGCGCGCACAAGGAAAGGAGGGCTTCTTAGAAGGCCCCTGCTTCTTAGAAGGCGCCGGCCTCACATCTACAGACAAGGCCCGCGCCTTCCATGAAGCAGGGGTACTTCTGAGAAGCCTTCCAAGGAAAGGAGGGCTTCTTAGAAGGCCCCTGCTTCTTAGAAGGCGCCGGCCTTACATCTACAGACAAGGCCCGCGCCTTCCATGAAGCAGGGGTACTTCTGAGAAGCCCTCCCCCCTCGCCCTAGCTTGGGGGGCGGAAAGATACGGATACGTGTTGTCCCCGGACCTCTCTTGGGGTGCGTTCTGACCAGAATTTCGAGGCGAATCCAGCGGTGACAACGAGGGGGACAACACGTATCCGTATCTTTTTCCCTCCTCGCCCTGGCCCCCCCTGCGCGAGGCCGAGGCTTCGTGTTCTTCCCGCTGGTGGCATTGGACCGACAGCAGCGCAGATCAGCAATCGGCGCCGCTCCGCTCGACAGGCGCCAGGGAACTGCACGTGGAGGGCCCCGGGCACAGAGTGGGGCCCAGACCCCTCGAGTTATGAAAAAATCACGACGGGAGGTTTTTCACTATTTCTGGCCTTTGGGAGCCCTTACCGGCCCTCGGGACCGTCAAAAAACGACTCAGGACGAAAAACCGGTCCCGGGGAATGGGTCGAGACCTCGGGGGGTCGACGTCACGAAAAAATCATGACGTTGGGGGTCTGGGAGTGGGGTGATACGGCCCAGCCACCAATCCACACTAAAAGGGCCGCTGCCTGGCAGAGCATCCCGAAATCGGATCGGAAAATCGAGTCGGCCATCGAAACGCATCGAGTCGGCAGAAAGCAGCAAGCAGGCCAGAAAGCAGCGGAGTCGACGTCCGCCGGCCCACGCCGAGGCATGCGCGGGGAAGTCCGAACCAGAGCCGGAATCCACGGCCGAATCGAACCGAGGCCGAAACCGGAAGGCGCGACGTGGCTCCTGCCCGGTGGCGCGCGGATCGCCACACATCGAAAGCACTCGGAAGGCGAGCTGAGGCAGACGGCAGCTCGCGATCGGCTCCCGGACCCCTCCCGGGGGTCCCAGGCGCACCGGCTTCCCGAGCGGCGCCGGCCGCGGCGGCGGGGGGGCCCCCCGAAGGCCAACCGGCGGTGCCTCAGCTTGCCCTCCTCCGAAGCCTGCCCGCCCGGCCTCGCCGCCCGCCCCTCCGCCGGCGGCTCCCGGCGCCCCGCGCGGCCACGGCAGAGCCGCGGCGGGCGGCGCGTTTCTTCGCGGCCCTCCGGCGGCCGGGGGAAACAAAAATGTCCACGCCCCTCGCGCCAAGACGGCGCTGCGACGAAGCGCATCCCGCAGAGCGACGGGCGAGGCACGTACTCCCTTCCTCCTCAGTGGGAGCTGGCCCGGCCTGGCCTGGCCAGTTCTGTTGGCCGGGCCGGGGCCAGGGCCAGGAGGAGGAGGAGGAGCAGGAGGAGGAGGAGGAGGAGGAGGAGGAGGAGGAGGAGGAGGAGGAGGAGAGAGGAGGGGAGGAGGAGGAGGAGGAGGAGGAGGAGGAGGAGGAGGAAGAGGAGGAGGAGGAGGAGGAGGTGGAGGAGGAAGATGGCTGCGACGAAGTGCATCCTCCCCCCCTCCCCAGGGCCAAGCGTCGCGTCCCAGGGGCTCGCTCGAGGGCCTGGGCGGCTCGTCCGGGTGCGGGCTGGCCCGCGCCGCGCGCGGAGGGCGCGAGGGTCCCAGAGAGCTCCTCCTCCTCCTCCTTCTCCTCCGGAGCCTCCTCCTCCCCTCCTCGGGGCCCGACGCCGCAGCTCTCTCGTAGCGCTCGGTCGAGAAGTGTCTGGATCTCTGCGGAATTCGTGAACGTTTTTTTAAGCAGGCGCCCGCCAGGAGGCCCGGGTCGTCAAACGACTGGCACCAGGCCTGTGGGAAAGCCCATGGGGCCATGGAAGTCTTGGAAGGGCCTCCTAGTGGCACCTCTTTCTGCACTTCGAACCATCACTGCCGTTTCACTCGTTGCCACGATTGCTTTGCGACGCTGGAGATCACTTCCTCCAGAGTGCCCCTGCTACTGCTGAGTCTAATCTTGACCCTGTTGGCGCTGCCCCTGCCATGGCCACGGCTGCCACGACAATCGCCACTGCAACAGCAACTGCTATTGTCACTGGCCTGCGTTTGTTAGCAATGACTCGCGTGCCAGTGGTTCTAAGTTGAAGGGGCCCTGGGACACACAAATAAATACACACAAATAACAGGATTCCCCATATTTTCCTGTATTGTCTGGGCTTTTGTCTTCCCCCCCACTTCCCATATTTTCCTATATTTTCGGGGGAATCGACGATTACTTGTGTCTGTGTCCTCCCGATAAGTATGGTACTGCTGCGCCCGCTGCTGCCGCTAACCCCCGAAGCGCCGACGCCTGGATGACGACGAAGACCCGCCTGAGCTCGACGACGAAGAGTCCTCGGGCGGGTGCTGTCGATCGGTCGTGTCCGAACCGATCTAAACTTAAGTCGGGCGCGTCCCCCTACAGGGGGATTTTCGACGAAAAATAAAAAATACTCAACAAATGCTCCCAAATGGTCAACAAATACTCCAAAAATAGTCCCCAGACTATGTTTGACTATTTTTGAGTATTTCCCCAGTAGAGGGACAGGCCCGACTTAAATCGAGACATGACTGCAATGGAAGGAGAAGCAAGGGCACCAGCTCAGAATCGAGGCGGCAGCTTGGGGGTCCCTCGTGAGGAACTCAGACGCCCCCCAAACATCGCCACACGCAGTTGGGACTGGGAAGCACCCTTTCGGCATCCTCTCGTTCTGATCTATAGCTGCCCACATCTCCCGCAGAGAGCTGCTCCTGGAGGAGCTGAGTTTCAAAACAAACGTAAGCCCGCCCCAGGCGCTCACCTGTGCGGCCCTGACCCAGCGCCACCGCCACCCGAATAATCCAGGCCCAAACGCCCCTGGGCCACCCTGAGGCGCCCAGATGGCACGGGTCTCCCTGGTCTGGCCCAATCGGCGGCCACCACCCACCAGAAAGAGGCGGAAGAGGATCGCAAAATGAACGACAGGAGAACTGATCGCCTTGACACAACCAACACGCGTACGTAGCTGGTCACGTATAGCCTGCATCGCTTAGAACGGCTCCTTGTGTGATCGATGCGGTGTAACTGTCTTCATGCCGAAGGGCGCACGTAGACACCTACGAAGCAAGAGCAAAATAGAGGCAACATCGCAAGGGCAATTTCCCGCAAGATGAACCCGTATACCGCCCTGCAACTTCCTACATGTCGAATAGTCGTTCGTGCGTCCTCGCTACGCTCGGGTTCAATGTCCGAAGAATCCTTCAGATGTCGTGGGGTCATTTCGGCAGACACTGCCGCCGAGGGCCCAACGACACGAGAGCCTGCTTGGTCAACGTGAATGTCGTCGTTCGTTGTCGCGTGCGGTGGCTCGGGTGAAACAACTCGAGCCACCTGGAAGAGAAAGCGGAAGAGGAGAGAGAGAGAGAGAGAGATAGAGAACAAAAAAACAAACAAACAAAAGAAGAGAAGACGGCGAAGGAGAGGGAGGAGAGCAAGAGGATGGGCATGAGGAGGACGGGTGAAGACATGATTAACGCTGCTACGGGAGGTTGCCGTGTTCTTCTTGAAAGCCCAAATGGCCATTGCTTCGAGACGCATCGCCACCGCGGTCCACGGTAGCCAATGCGAACCGCGGCCAGATTCGGGTGGCGATCTCTGGGCTTCGCCAAAACTCAATTCGAACATACTGGTCGCTTCCTGGAGTTCGCGCCTGGTGCTCAAGCCGGAGGCGCGGCGACAAATCTGCGTTGGCTCAAGCGCTTGAACACGTGACTGGTGCTACCTACGCCGATCCACACTTCTGCCTTCAGCGCGCCGATGAGGTGCAGTCGACGGCCCACGAACTACAAGGGCGGGGCACGCTCCAAGAACAGTGGCTCGCCTTGCGTGGGAGCGTGGGCAAAGGGTTGTCAACCTGGTGGATGCCACTCCAACAGTCCTAACATTGGGTTGAAGATGTGTTCGAACCGTGTCGAGCATGTCCTCAAAATGTTTCAGACATGTGCTTTTAACATGCTTCAGACATTTTTCCAGCATGGCTGACATTTGGGAGTTATTTGGCAGCATGCTTCCTTTCCACGGATCTTCCTCCACGATTTGGAGGCCTGGAAATTGGCACCAACACCAGCACAGGGGGTTGCCTCCACATGGGGAAGATGATCCTAGATTTCGGTGCTGGTGGTAATACTTCGGTCACCTTGGAAGCCAGAATATTACCACCATCGCCAAGATCGGGATCGCCTCCCCTCGGTGGAGGCACGCCGCCGATCTTGGTGTTGGTGTCAACCTCTGGGCCTGCGAACGATGTGGGAGCCCCGGTGGGCGTCGCCTGCCATCCCCGGCCCGCGGGCGGCCTCGCAGCGCGCCCGTCGCGCTCAGACACTTTTTTTTTGATCCGCGGGTCGAGAGCGCACCTCCTCCGGTCGAAGCTAAGCGGGCCGCGCGAAGCTTAATCAACCAGGGAGCGGGGAGGGAGAGGGGAAACTTCGAAAAACTCTTAACCTTTGAAAACACTTGAAAACTCCAAGGCGATCGGGGCGACGGAGTTGTGCCCAGCGCGGAGGGGCGGCTGCCCGAGGGGAGGCCTCCGCCCATCGACGACGAAGGTGGCCACGACGAACTAGGCCGAGAAGAGGGGGGAGGAAGCGGCGGAGCCTCAGAACGAGGCCGAGGGGAGGCCCGTCGCGCTCAAACACACAAGCACCGGGCCACGTCGGCGGGCGAGCCGGGCACGGCAGGGCGGGGCGGCGGCGGGGGGGGGGGAGGGGAGAGGGAGGCCGTGGGCGGCGGGAGCACGCTCATGGCGGAAGGCCTGTGGACGCCACGACAATGGACACTCCAACAATCCCATCACTGAACCAGAGAGATGTGTCCAACATGTGCAGAGCATGTTCTAAGCATGTCTCAAACATGCTGTTTTTCCAAATTTCAAGCATGTCTGAAGCATCTTTCAGGCGTCTCGAGATTATTTGGCAGCATGCTTCCCCTCCTGTAACCGACGTCCAGAAGCATAAGGCTCTGGCGGGGTCTGCCTGGGGTCAGGCTCCGGAGACGAGCCGTACACCCATGTCAGAAGTCGTGCGCAGCCAACCATGCAAGGATCAGTGAACGGGGTCCGAGCGGGCCTCGAAGGACTCGTGCGGCGGTGATTCGGGAGCCGGCGGGCGGCTGAAGCGAAACGCGTCGCATCTTTTCTCCAACGGCGAGGTGGCAGCACTGTCGCGAAGCGCTGAGCCGGAACAGAAAAGACGCCTCGCACACACGCGCACACTTTTTGCGTCCGCGACGTTGGATCAACAATCTGTCGACGGCAAGCAAGACGCGCAAACTATATTGTATTCGAGCACAGGCTGAACCACCCACAACCCAGCCGCCCCAGGGAGATCACATGAGTTGCTCGATCATGCTCGACACCGCAAGCATAGGGAATATTTCCCCCAGTCGACCGAAACCCAACGGACGACCCCGCGCTTCGAAGTCCTTCCGCTTCGCCGGGCTTTGTGCCTTGCGCTTCCTGGCATCGCCCTTGGCCTTTGCCAGAGCTCTGTCGGCTGCCTCTTCGCGCGCGTCCTGTCAGGAGCAGGGGGAACATATCACGGAAAGCACCTCTAACTTCCGATACAAACTGGCCAATCGAGCGTTCCCCCAATGTCATCTATGTAACCATCTCTTGTCTGGGGAAGACTCCTGTCATGTTCTGAATGAAGACAGCCCGAATACATGGCACACTTACCGCTCGTGCTAACTCTTGCTCTTCTGCATTTATTATGAGGCTCACATGTCTTGAGATGCTCGGGAACCTCCGGTCGAAAGAACCGTAGCATTCTGAAGACCCAGACGGACTTAACTGCCAAGTGACCTCGGGCTGCTGGGCTTCCTTGAAATTCCAACTGCGGCCGGGTAGAACCCGTTTGAAACTACATACAAGTGGGTGCTTGACAGGAACCCCGAAATATACACAGGCGATCCGCTTCCACCCTCTCTGTCAACACGACTGCCAATTCTCCGAACAACCTCCGGGCACACTGCCGAGACCCAAAAAAACGACCCACCTCATGGGTTGTCATGAGATCTCTATTGGACGTAAGCGATTCAGACAACAGTCAAGTCGGGCCTGTCCCCCTACAGGGGGATTTTCGACGAAAAATAAAACATGCCCCAAAAATAATCCAAAAATGCTTCAAAAATAGTCTGGGGACTATTTGTTGTCAGTATTCTAAAACCCTTTTGGGGCATTTTTTAATATATATATATATATATATATATATATATATATATAGATACAAGACTGCATTGGCGCTTCGCGCCATGCACCTTGGTCCTTCAACCCTTGCGCGCGTTGGCGTCTAGCGCGGCCCTCCACGGTCTTTGAACCGCGGCCGGTTCGCGCCCAGTTCCCGGACCTGCACCTTACTTGCTCGCGCCCTCGCTCTGCTGGTCCGCGCGCCACTGGGACTCCATGAGAATGTCCCAGCGGACCGATCAGCGGCGATGAGAGCGGCCGTGGAGGCTCCGGAAAGACAAAACGTCGGACAGAAGGGGCGGGAAAGAAGTGGAGGACGATTTGGGGAGGCGCGGCGAAGGGAGGAATATCATGAGGTAAGGTAAGGTAAGGCACGCATTGCAGGAATTGCAAACCCGCGTAGTGCTGCGTGCTTTGAGGTGCCTCGCGTCGAAGTGGGCCCTGTCCCAGAGCTCTCCGCAGCGCGTGCAGGAGAAGAGGTCTTGCTTCGGACGGCCGTCAGTGGCGCACGCCTTGCACGTCCGAGTGGATCGGTGCAGCTGGCAAGGGCTGAAGTGAGTTCGATCGTGCATGTCCCCGCAACGAGTGCATTGATAGTCTTTGTGTTGGGGGGCTGACCGTGACTGTGTTTCCCGTCGACTGGCACACGACTTGCAAGCCCGATTGGACTGCTGAAGTTGTGTTGGAGAGAATGATTCTGCAGGCAGGGTCTCGCCACAATCGGAGCAAGCGAATACAGACATCGAGGATGTGCCGTATGCGACAGCTTAAAAATGTAAGCCAACGGCTACGGATGCATGTGTGCGAACACGTGTGGAAAACAATGTTTCCTTAATAACTTGGAAGGGCCCTCGTGAAACCTCCATGGAACGATTATTCTGGGATGCGATAGGGCATAGGGCAGCAAGCATGCAGGCAACGTACCGGATCCTGGAAATGCTAAGGACATCTACCGAATTCCGGGGAAATGTGCCGAATCCCGGGTTCGCAGCCGATTTCCCGGGAATTTGGTTGCGAACCCGGGATTTCAAGCATTTTGGTGTTTTGCGTGGGATGCCACTGTCTGGCAAACAACGGAGCAGCGCAGCGAAGCCGTTCCGGAGGTGGCGGTCAAGTGGGGCGATTGAGCAGTTTTGAAGCCTCTTGGGGGGCCGTTTTGGCTGCCTTTTGGAGAGCCATTTTGGGGCCTCGTGGGTTCTTTTTGGGAGTCCTCGGGGCCTTTGGAAGCCTCTTGGGGCCTCTTGGGGCCCTCCTGGGGCCTCCTGGGGCCCACTTGGGGCGGAAAGTTAGATGTTTGAACTTTTGATCGCCCTGTGGGGGCTCGTTTGAAGCTTTCTCGGGGCCCTCTTGGGCCTTCTTGGGCGCCTCTTGGGCTGTTTCGGGGCGCTCCAGAGCCGTCTTGGGGCCGTGTTGGGGCCGTTTTGGGGGCCCCCCGGGCCATCTTGGGGCGCTCTTGAGGGCCTCTAGTTCTGTCTTGGAGCGTCGGAAAGCTAAAATGGCGAGAAAGCAGAAAACATCGAAAAACACATTGACCATTTCGGCCTCCCGGGGCCGTCTTGGGAGGCTGGGGCTTGGGGCTCTTGGGGGCTCCTGAGGCTGTCTTGGGGCTATCTTTGGCGTCTTGGAGCGCTTTGTGCCTGTCTTGGAGCGCTCTTGAGGCACTCGGGACCGCTTCCGGGAGGGTCCCAAAGCCCCAGGATCCCTGGAGTCCGGTTTGGGGGGGGGGGGGGGTGCGGGGTTTTGCGGCCGCCCGGGCTTGTAAAAATATAGGAAGAGGAATATATATATATATATATATATATATATATATATATAGAGAGAGAGAGAGAGAGAGAGAGAGAGAGAGAGAGAGAGAGAGATACGTCGAAAATCCCCCTGTAGGGGAACACGCCCGACATCAGACAACAGCTTCTTGGAGACGGCTGCAACAACAGAAGCTCGCCCGCGCCCCGTGGCCCTCAGAAATGCGCGGGCCGAGGGGCTCGGCCCACGGAGGACTGACCACTCGGGCGGGCCCCGGGGCCGCCTGGGAGGCCAGGGGCGGGCCCGAGGGCTGACAGTTCGGCGCGGCGGGGGGGGGTTATTCTTCAGTCGGGCCTGAAACAGAAAATACACAACAAATAACGAAAAATAACGATAAAAATAATCCAAAAATAGTTTGGGAACTATGTTTCGAATGTTTGTTTTGTTACCTTTTGGGGGGTATTTTTGGGGGCATGTTTTATTTGTTCTCGAAGCTCCCCCTGTAGGGGGACACGCCCGACCTAAGGCCATTCGAACTGGTCGAAGGCACCCCGTGCCCCCTACCAACCTCAGGGTAAAGAAGCGGTGGTCGGCACAACGCGAAGGAACGGCCCCTGGGTCTTCGCCGATCGATAAGACCTCAGATTTCGATCTCTGATGGATCCCAGGATGGCTCCAAGACCGGCTCGTGGCCGGAACGGAAGAACGGCGCCGCAGGGGTGGACGAGACGCGCGGTTGCTAGGAAAGCCCGCCCAAACGAAATCGCCACCCTCTGGCGGTGTGAACAGTGGCCGGGAAATACTCAGTGAGGAATTCACCGGCATGAAGATTGGTCTGACATTGGTCCAAAGGAACTCCCATGCGAAATCGCAACTTTTAGATGCCATGGCAAATCTTCAGATCGCCCTGGAAGGCGATCTACAATTTTTGGCGAGGACATCATCACGGGGCAATCATGAATTATCAAAACCACGAACCGTCAAACCAACGACGTGGACTCACCAAGAAAAATGAAGGGGGGGTCGCAAAACTGACGGAAACACCCCCCTCACCACTCAGAGACGGTTACAACAACTATCCTGGCCAAAGACCCAACCATGCGCACTTGTGAACACCGCAATTATGAATCCCATCTTTGCCCGCGCCCCCCATGGGACCACGAACCGGGCGAGGGGCGCGCCGAAATGCGTGGCGGGGCACACAAAGCGAGCGAAGACGATAGGTCTGCGTGCGAGAGACTGAGCGCGAGTGACTCTGACTTTGAATTATTCTGCGCGCGAATCAGTCGACGCGCACTAATGTCGACGCCCATGTCGGCGCGCCCCTCCCGAGAATCGCGCCCGCTTCCTTCCCGTTTTTTTTGTTTTTGTTTCTCTCTCTCTCTCTCTCTCTCTCTCTCTCTCTCCTCTCTCTCTCTCTCTCTTTCTTTATTTGTTTTGTTTTTGTTTCTCTCTCTCTCTCTCTCTCTGTCTCTCTCTCTCTCTCTCTTTGCCCGCGCGCGCCCATATCCGAAGCCGTGGGCGCGGCGCCGCGCGGAATCCCCGCGACGCGCGCCCGTCGCTCCGAAGGAGTCCCGGCGACGCGCACGGGTCGTCCGCTGCGCGGAGCAGAGAGAGCTAGCTGGCCGGCTGATGGCGGGCAAGACTGTGGCCGCTGGGCAGAGAAACGACGGGGGCGAGCGAGGCTCTGGGCAGAACGCAGCGCGGAATTCCCGCGACGCGCGCGGGTCGCCCCGAGAAGGCCCCGGCGACGCGCGCGGGTTGCCGGGTTGCCCGCGGCGCGAAGCCAAACAGTCAGACCGTCGAGAGACGGCGAGGCTCGGGCGGGTCGCTTTTCAAATCAAGCCTCGCGGATAAACTCGGTGAAGCCCAGCTCCCCGGCGAGGGCCGTCGCCTCCCTCCTGCGCCGCTTCGTGCGCGTAGCAAACTGCCCCAGCTGTTTCCGCAATCCCTCCGGCGGCCGTGCCAGGAAGAACTCGATGGGTGGCACCCGCCTGAGCAGGAGGTCCTCGTGGCGCGTGGCGCGCGAGAGCAGCGCGTAGAACTCCAGCCGCCAGTCGTCGTCCTCCTTCTTGCCGTTCCCCACCTCGAGGCGGCCGCAGTCCAGGATCACGCCTGGGCGACGTCGGCCGAAAGAGCAGCGCGCCGGACAGCCGACGGCCCGGGGCGAGAGTCCACGAGACCGAGAGGTGGTCTCCAAAACGTGTGAGGGGCCACGAAACGTGTGAGGGGTGTGCCAAAATAAAGCGACGGCGCTATGCGGGCTGCGCCGCTGGGACTTTAGATTGGGACCCTTATGGGGCCACGGCACGTGTGAGGGCCATATGGGGCCAGGAGCCGTGTGAAGGGTGCGCCAACACGTTGAAATGGAACTGCATGTTAACTTTCCCACTGGGGCCTTCGGTGGAGCTCCCTATGAGGCCACGAACCGTGCGAGGCGTGCGCCAAAATGGGGGGTGAAACTGCATGCAAACTTCCCACTGGGGCCTTCGGTGGAGCCCCGCTTATGCGGCCACGAACCGTGTGAGAGGTGCGCCGAAATGGGGGGTGGAACTGCGTGTGAACTTTCCCACTGGGGCCTTCGGTGGAACTTCCAATGGGGCCATATGGGGCCACGAACCGTGTGAGGGGTGCGCCGAAATGGGGGGTGGAACTGCATGCAGACTTTCCCACTGGGGCCTTCGGCGGGGTTCCCTAGGGGGCCACGAGCCGTGTGAAGGGTGCGCCAACATGGAGGGTGGAGCTGCATGCGAACTTTCCCACAAGGGCCTTCGGCGGGGCTCCGTATGGGGCCACGAAGCGTGTGAGGGGTGGGCCGACATGTAAGGGGAACTGCATGCACCCATATGGCGACGATGAGGGCACGCGGAAGGCAGAGGCAAGGGATGGGAGGATGGAGGGGGAGGAGGAGGAGGAGGAGGAGGAGGAGGAGGAGGAGGAGGATGAGGATGAGGAGGAGGAGGAGGAGGAGGAGGAGGAGGAGGAGGAGGAGGAGGGGGAGGAGGAGGAGGAGTGAGTGACGCGGGTCGCTGTCTCTTCGAAACGAGGACCCAACACCACAGGACGGTTGGGGAATCCAGTCAAAACTGATAGTACTGATGCGCGATAAGGATGCAAGCCCCTTGGACGCCCATGTCGAGGCTTTTCGGGTGGGGTCGGCCATCGAAATGGTTAAGGATGGACCGAAGAGGCAAGGATGCAAGGGTGCCCTTGGGAAGGTGACCCATCCTTACCATCGGTTTCGACTGCAGTTCATCCTGTGGCGCGTGGCGCGTGGCAGTCGCGTGCTGATCTTGTACGACGTGCGTATCCCGCACGAACGATTGCACGAACTACTGCGCACATGTTCGAGACCCCCTTCGCAAAGGACCCATGAGCCCGAATCTCGACTACTTTTTGTCAGCGGCCGCAGGCGAGCGCGCCAGCGGCGAGTCCAGTCAGAGCGGGGCGTGCAAACACGAATTAAACCTAAAGCGGTGGGCCCGGGCCTCACGCAGCACCTCGGCGGCGGGCCGGCGAGTGGAAAAGAATGGCGGTAGGCTGGATGCCAGTACTGCCACCGAATCTCGACTACACGCAAGAGCCACCTCTGTGGCGCGACTTCTCGGGGGACGCGGGGGAAGGCCAAACCCCGAGCGCGCGAGCCGCTGCCACCACCTCGCGCTTCGCCACCGGGGGCCCCCGGCGCGCCCGCACTCGTAAGGTTACGCGGGCGAGAGGTCACTCCTACGTGCCGTCGGGGATCCGAGAGATGTTGCTGCTCGTTTTCGGGCCCCGGGGGCCATCGAGAGCGGACGCGGCGAGCAAAACTGCCCATGGGGAAAGCGTCGGGGGCCCTGGGGCCGCGGGCTGTGCAGATCACGTCGGGGCTCGTCCGGGGAGGAGGAGCTGCGCGGCCAGGGAGGAGGGTCGGCCACACGCAAGAGTGGCCCTGGGTAAAAGGAGGACCTTTGGTGCGCGGCTTTGCGGGGGCCGCGGGGGGACTACTGCCGCATCGCATTCGGCGATCGGAGGACACCCTTTGGGCCCGCAAGAACAAAGGTCATATCGGCGAAAGGTCACTATTACGTCCAGTCGAGAGGATGAGCAGCAGGAGAAAAAAACAGACCTCCGATTCGGCCGGTCCGGTCTGGCCTGCTCGGCCTTGTGCTTTTCGTTTCGAGCCTTTATCGCGGCCAGCTCTCTGTCTAAGTCTTGCTTTGCCTTGTCGGCACGGCATGCGCAGAAAGACAAAGGTCGGGCGTAGACCCGCTCTTAGCTCCGTGCTGCCATGAAGCTGATGGGCTGAGACGAGCCTGCCGAAGACAATCGGGGATGGACAGAACCCCCCTGTAGCAAAACGTGGTTGAATGAAAACGACCTCGGGCCCAAACCTGGCGGGCGCAAGCCTGGAAAATGACCGCCGCGGCGCCCTCTCCAGAACCGAAAACGGACAATTCACTAATCGACGTGTCAGGGTGGTGGTTCTGTCCACCCCCGAGACAAACGCCGACCTGCTTCGAGTGACCAGGCACGGTAATCCGAATAAGCGATTGAGAGATCAGTCACCACTCATTGCTGAAATGTCAAAAGAGATAAATGGAAACTCGTGGATCTGCGCGGACGATGGAGAGCGCCATGCGCCGATAGGGAATGATATCGGCGAGGAGCCATTCACCAGCATGTGAAGACAACTAAAGCAAATATAGATCAGCGAGCACCATCAAAGGCCGATGGAAGCCACGATTGACGATGAGACCACCTGCGTGGGGTACTCGGGCAGCGGTGCTTAACGAGGAGGGAAAATGATGTGAGGACACTGTGTTTGAATGAACCCATTCCCCGGATGGTGGCTAAAGGATGGGGCGGAGGAGGAGAGCGGGGCAGGCGACGGGTGAAGAAGAGCATGCGACATTATAGCTGCGAACAGCTGCGTTGCGGGTGTGCCAGAGCACACGCTTACACTGGCAGCAAGCCGGGAGTGGCAAGGCGAACATTTTTTTACCACGGCAGCAGTGCAGGTGCAACAGCGCAGGCGAACATGTGCACCACGAGACCGAGACACAGAGAAAGACAGAGAGAGAGAGACAGAGGTAACTGGCAAGACGGGCTGAACATGTGGGCGGCACCCGCTCCCCCCGCCCCCCCCGCCGAAAGGCCTCGGGCGGCTTCCCGCGTCAACCGCACCCGCCCCAGTGGCAGCCCCGACCCTGGCGCCTCTCTCCCTCTCCCTCTGCCTGCCTCTCCCCCCCCTCCTCCTCCTCCTCCTCCTCCTCCTCCTCCTCCTCCTCCTCCTCCTCCTCCTCCTCCTCCTCCTCCTCCTCCTCTGCCCTTGCCGTCTTGCCCCCTCGACCTTCGAGGGTCGCAGGGCACGGTGCCTCGAGCGCTTCTGGCTCGCGCCCAGGCTCCGGGATGCCTCCACGGGGGCCCCTGGTGGCCTCCAAGAGGCCGTGGCCCTGACCTCCCCGCCGCTCGGACGTCCCCTCCCTGTGCTCTTTTCGGTTTCGTGCGCGGCTCTTTCGTAGGAGGATCCAGGATGCTCCTTGATAATCCCCGCCGAGAAAAACGGCGCGCGCCCGAGCGATACCAGGCTGAGGCGGCAGCACCACTTGCCATTCCGCCCTCCTCCTGGCATCCCTGGACACCCCCCTGTGCCGAAGGAAGGGGGGAGGAGGGGGGAGTGCGGGCGGACGGCCTGAAAGAAGCTCCCCCTCCTCGGACGCCTGGCAGCGTCCTCCCCGGCCCCGCGCCCGGGGTGCATGATCTTCATCTTTCGCGGGAGCGCGTTTCCTCTTCTCGCGGCGATCGCGGGCGTTTTGGGGGGGCCAGGGGGCAAGGAGGGGGACATCAGGTCACGCCTCCCCCCCCGCCGCGCGGCTCCGGCGCCACCACAGCGTCCGCGCGCACGACGAAGACGAACGATGACGTCGGCGGCGAAGACGACGACGACGACAAGCGACGACGAGCACAACGACGACGACGACAAGCGACGACGAGCACAACCACGACGACGACGACGACGACGACGACGACGACGAATACGACGACGACGACGACGACGACGACGACGACGACGACGACGACGACGACGACGACGACGACGACGACTACGACAAGCGACGACGACGACGAGGACGAGGACGAGGACGAGGACGAGGACGACGACGACGACGACGACGACGACGACGACGACGACGGCTCCGGAAGTTGCCCGAGGCCTCTGGAAGCCTCCCGAGGCTTTCCGGAGAGGCCTCCAGAGGCCCTCGAAAGCATTCGAAGGCGTTTAACAACGATCAGCGACCGCGAGCGATGACGACCGACGGCAACCAAGACGACGAAGATGACGACGACGACGACGACGACGACGAGCAATGAGCAATGAGCGACGAGCGACGAGCGACGAGCGACGAGGACGAGGACGAGGACGAGGACGACGACGAGGACGACGACGACGACGACGACGACGACGACGACGACGACGACGACGACGACGACGACGACGACGACTACGACTACGACAAGCGACGACGACGACAACGAAGAGCGACGACGACGACGAGCGACGACGACGACGACGGCGACGACGGAGATGACGACGACGACGACGACCCGACAGCGAAGAGCGACGAGGAGTTGTGGCGAGCACATGCTTACGAAGGCTTTGTTTGCCTCCACGTGGCGTATAAGAGATATTATGCTCCTTACCTCCCTCCTCCATCGTCGTCGTCGTTGTCGTCGTCCTCCTTCTCCTCGTATTGCTCTCGAGTCTCTCTCCTATGCGGATTCCGATGGATATCTCTATGCGATCCCCATGCGAATCCCTATGCGGATTTCTGTGCGGATGCCTATGCGGATCCCTACTCGGGTTCCTATGCGGATCCCTATGCGCACGGCGGCAGAGCTGGGAGCGCAGTGGGGGCCAGAGCGCTACGTTATGGGGGGGGGCGGCGGGAGGGCCACAGCGCGCACTATGGCCCAAGCAATAAAGAAGCACGCTCCAGCAAGTGCAGACTTCCACCCCTGAGATTCGACAATGCGGAACATCATCACAACATCTCGAAAAAAAAAACGACCCCGGCTCTTGATTCCATCGTGCCGTGGTATCCTCCGCGCCGGATCGACCTGTGCTGGCCCAGGGGCCCGCAGCCGGGCGAGAACGCTCGGAGAGCGAAAGGAAACCGCTGGCCACATCTGTCTTCGACAGACAGGCCTCGGAGAAAAATAGCGAACACGCATGCCACATTCATCTGTGAACGCCTCCCCCTCCCCCCAGTGTTCAAAGTTGGCGGTGGGTCTGATGAGTTGCACCTCGACCGCAGTCTCCCCCGCGCGTGCCAACCTTGAGTTTGGGGGGGCAAGGGGGGTGTTCACTAATTGTTTCCCTCTACCGGATCATGTCTCAAGGTAAGGAGGGAGTGAGCCCTCATCCCGAGGGCTGCCATCCGCAGCCTTGTCGATCTCGGCCCCGCGCCGCCTCTCCTGCTGCTTCTTGGGCCGCCTCTCCGCCTCGGGCTGTACCGACCCCAAGGATCGAACACCTCAGTTTCGGATGTCGGGCCTCCACTCTGGAGGAACACATATCACGAACGGATGGAACAAGCCACCAAAACTTGGAGAACCAAAAAATACCGATACCGTTACTCCCCGGACCTCTCTGGGGGTGCGTTCTGACCAGAATTTCGAGGTGAGTCCAGCCGTGGCGACGAGGGCCTCTCAGGAGGTTCGAGACGGCGCAAACGAGGGAAGGGTAGCAGTACTGGCACCTTCTCCTCATCTGGGGACTGAAGGTCGGACCTCCGTCTGGGAGGTTTTCGGTCCTCCGGGCATGTGCAGGGTTTTGTTTTTGGACGTGGGTTAGAGTCAAGCGCAGACTCCCAGGCAGCAACAGGACCGAACGAGGGCCCGAAAGAGGCAAACGAGCGAGGGCCAGCGGACACGACGGCGAGCGAACGAACGAGGGCGAGCGAACCAACGCACGAACGAGCGAGGAAAGCCACGACGGCGGAGGGGCAGCGACCGAGCGAGAAACCGAGACGCAAAACCGGGTGATGTGCAGGGAACGCGTGCAAGCGCCGCGGGGGAGCTCCTCCGAGGGGGGCGCGCCCTCGGCCTGCAGCTCCTCCACCCTCTGCACCTCCTGCGCCTCCTCCTCCTCCTCCTCCTCCTCCGCCTCCTCCTCATACTCCTCCTCCTCCTCCGCCTCCTCCGCCTCCTCCTCCTCCTCCTCCTCCGCCTTCTCCGCCTCCTCCTCCTCCTCCTCCTCCTCCTCCTCCTCCCCCTCTTCCTGGGCCTCCTCCTCCTCCTCCTCCTCCTCCTCCTCCTCCTCCGCCTCCTCCGTCTCCTACTCCTCCCCCTTCTCCTCCTCCAGTGGATGCTGAGGATCGGGGGTGTGAAGCTTCTGCAAGGCCACCCAACCAAGGCATCGGATTCCGAATGGCGCTGCCACGCCGTACACGACGCGCTCCGTTTTCAGAGCTGCGAGCGTGATCCGAGGCATCGCGTGTTGCGGGCCACGCTGAAGATATATCATCCTGCCTGGTAACCAAAAACGGTACGGTGCCTCGAGTCGCAGGGTCCAGAAGCGCACGCCCGTGCGACTGTGCAGCGTCTCCAGGCTAGAGACTCGCACTGCCAGAGCTGTGCATCGGCGCATCTGCGCTGCGCTGCCACACCGCCGCTGCGACGCTGCCCCGAACGCGGCGGCGGATACCCGCCAACGGCGGACATGCGCGGTGCCAGATGTGCCAGGTGTGCGCGGCAGCGAACATGGACGTGGCTCCGATCACCGACATGGGCAAGAGGGAAAGGGGCTCCCCTGTCGGTGACCTACTTACCGACCCGGGTCAATGCAAACCTGGGGGCAAATCGGGCCCTGCAAGATCCTGCACTCAGGCCCGGGTCGATGCAAACCTGGGGCAAATCGGGCCCTGCAGGAGCCGGCGCTCGAGCCCGGGTCAATGCAGACCTGGCTTTGCAGGATTCTTGAAGACCCGGCGCTCTGACTGACCCCCGTCTGCACTGACCCCCGTCTCAGGACTCCCGAAGCCTAGCATCCGCCACCGTGCCGCGGGGCTCCGAGTGGGCGTGTCCTCAGGTAGGAGGAGGAGGAGGAGGAGGAGGAGGAGGAGGAGGAGGAGGAGGAGGAGGAGGGGGAGGAGGGGGCGGAGGAGGAGGAGGAGGAGGAGGAGGAGGAGGAGAAGGAGGAGGTCTTGACCCCCGATCCTGGAAACGGGTGCCGGACCCCGGGCCCTGCCCTGGGGCCAGCCTCTCTCCTTCCGAGCAGCTCTCCGAGAGCCGCGGGGCCCGGGGAGGGCCCCGGGAGGCCGAACGCGGCGGAGCGCCTCCAGGACCCCTTGCCAGCGGGAGGGAGGGGGGGACAGAGGTATCCAGTCAAGCCGTACAACTGACTGCCTACCAGACCACCCCAACCCAACCCGAAGACCCGAGTCTGACCCGAATTTCGGGTTGGGGGGGGGGTAATTACGGGTTCTGTGTGTTTTTTTTCAGTGTTCCCCGACCCCCCCCCCCCCAACTGGAAATGGAAGGCAGATTGAGGCCTTCGGGTTGCGTTGGGGTGGTTTGGTGAGTGGAGAACAACCAGAACGCACGATAGTGATTCCAAGGGCCTGGGAAGGCCAATTCGAAACTTGTCGAGCGGGGCGCGGCCAGCGGAAGCTTGGTGTCCGTTTCATGGGAGCCTGCATGGCCCCCGGCACTGTCCGATTTGGGCCTGATTTGGGCCACATTTGGACCAGAATTGGACGAGAGTCGCCCCTTCACAACAAGGGAGACGACAAGAACGAGGCGGAGGAGGAGGAGGAGGAGGAGGAGGAGAAACAGGAAGTGCGAGGAGGAGCAGGAGGAGGAACCAGATGCGGCCCCAGTGCAGTACGAATGCAGCAAAAGCCGATTTCAATGTCGCCGCCCAAGGGCTCCAATGAACGGACATAGGGGAACAAAAAGCGACATAAACATAAAATCTCAGAGGTCCGCGCGGATTTCTCGGATCGGCGCTGGGGCCCCCCGGCGGCGCCTCCGGCGCCGCCCCTGGCGCGCTCCGCGCGCCAGGGAGGGGGGTCCAGCGCCGATCCGAGAAACCCGCGCGGACAGTCGAATTTTTATGTTTATGTCACTTTTTGTTCCCCGAAGACCTCGAACGAAGGTGGCCAAGGCTGGGCCGAAGGGGGCAAGGATGCAGGGGGTACCCACTCGCCATCGCTTGGACGTCCATTCCCTGTGCCTTTTTCGGTTTCGTGCGTGGCTTTTTCGCCGAACGATCAAGGGTGCTCCTCGATTGTCCTCGCCGAAGGAAAAATGCACACGTCCGAGCGATGCCAAGTGCGGGAGCACGTAGTGGACTAAAGGCCAGGAAGCCGTCATATCCAAAGAGGTGGAGGATGGAGGAGGAAACAGGAGGGAGGAGGAGGGAGGAGGAGGAGGGAGGGAGGGGGGAGGGAGGAGGGAGAGGGAGGAGGGAGGAGGGGGGAGGAGGAGAGGAAGAGGAGGAGGAGGAGGAGGGGGAGGAGGAGAGGGGAGGAGGGAGGGGGCAGAGGGACCCGTGGGCAGAGGTGCCCCTCCTCCTCGCGCGGGTCGACCGCGCGCTATGATCGGGGCCCCCGCGCACGGCGGGGAGGCGCGCGCCGCTGCGCTGCTGCCCCCCCGCCCCGCCAAGCTTCTCTCTCCTCCTCTCTCCTCCTCCTCCTCCTCCCTCCTCCTCCTCCTCCTCCTCCTCATCTCCTCCTCCTCCTCCTCCCTCCTCCTCCTCCTCCTCCTCCTCCTCCTCCTCTCCTCCTCCTCCTCCTCCTCCCTCCTCCTCCTCCTCCTCCCCCTTCCCCTCCATCTCCTCCTCCTCCTCTCTCCCAACCTCCGCCGCGTGGGCGGTGCCGAGAGCCCACCGCTCGGGCGTGCACCCCCGAGCGCGGGGCCCCGTGCCGGTGGCCCGGAGGCCCTCCCAAATGGGAGAGCGGGGGGCCCAGGGGGGGGGGCGAACCGTTGTTTCGACTCGTGCAATCCCTTTGGCTTTTAAAGTTTCAGGTTCTTCGAAGGCACGTGTGCGACCGACGGCGAACTTTCCTGTGTTCGAAAATTCAAACTGCGTGAAGATGCTTTCGCTTGTCGAATCCATGAGACGCTCCCTGGCAACATTGTGTGCGGGCCCCGTCGCCGTCCGGGCCCCTTTCGAACTGTCCCCCGATACAACACTGTACTGGGGCCCCGCCGCGAAACGAGAAGAGTGGAATGGTGGCCAAATTTTCTCAGCGGTTGACCAGACCCCCTCGAGTCATGAGAAAATCACGACGGGAGGTTTTTCCTGATTTTCGGCCTCTGGGGGCCCTTACCGGCCCTCGGGGCCGTCAAAAAACGACTCGGGACGAAAAGCTGGTCCCGGGGAATGGGTCGAGACCTCGGGGGGTCGACGTCATGAACAAATCATGACGTCGGGGGTCTCGGAAGGAGGAGCGGGGGCGGGAGGAGGAGGAAGGGGGCCGGGCCAAGGAGGGAGAGGAGAGGGAGGAGGCAGCACAACATGCTCGAGGGCAGAGCTTTCGAAGCCGGGCGGGCCCTCCCAGCTCCGCCCATGGCTTCCGTTCGCCCGGCGGTGCTGGCCCTCTCTGGGGAAAAAGGGGGTCCGAGGGTTCGTGGCAGGGTGGGTGTGTAGAGCTCTGTTCACGTCGGGGTCAGGCTTACGGGTTCTCTTCGTGGCTGGCCGCGGCAGCCCCTCGGGGGCGGGCCACCGCCAACCGTCCCGAAGCTCGGCAGCGATCCCCCACCAGTCGCGCGCTCAGACGAGCAAGGGGCGTGGCAACACAAAACGAACACAGCGGAGGCGTGAAGGGAACGGAGGGAGGTAAGGACAGCGAGGGGAGACAGGAGGAGCCTGCAACCGAGACGTGAGGGACACGGAGGGGTAGGACTTGGGACTGGATTGGACCTGAGTTCGGTGCCAGCTCAAACCTAGAACAACTGGCTGGAGCAATGAACATCTCGGCAGCGGAGGGGTAGGAGCGGTGAGGCAAGGGAGAGAGAGGAGGAGCTGGCGACTGGTCCTTTTTTCTCGATCGATCGATCTCCAGTCGAATCCACAGAAGGCCTGTATCGGGAGGAAGGGCATGAGGCAAGGAGTCAGGCAGTGGGGGAGGGAAGGGGGCGAGAACAGCGATGGGGTCGCACGACAAGAGGCTGGCCGGGCAGTTGTGCCCCCTGCGGGCCTGGCGGCGCGCCTCCTTCTTCTCTTCCTCCTGGGGCGGGTAGGCCACGAGGAGGCGGGCGAGCAGGCCCTGGCTCCCTCCCCCTCCTCCTCCTCCCTCCTCCCCTCCCTCCTCCTCCTCCTCCTCCCCTCCTCCTCCTCCTCCTCCTCCTCCTCCTCTCCTCCCTCCTCCTCCTCCTCCTCTCCTCTCTCTCCTCCTCCTCCTCCTCCTCCTCCTCCTCCTCCTCCTCCTCCTCCTCCCCCTCCCCCTCCCTCTCCCCCTCCCCCCCGAACTCTCCAGCGAAATGCCAATACACAAGGCCAGGCTAGATGTCTGCGGATCGCCGCTCCCCGCCTTGCGGAGCGCCTCCTCGGCCGCGCGCCGCTGCTTCTCTTCCTGGGGCGGGGGCCACGAGACTGGATGGCAAGCAATCTTCCCAGGGGGAACGGGGAACCAGGCATTACGTAGCACAGGGCCAGCAGGCGCAACACACAGAGCAGGCCCGCATCCCTCCCCTCTTATGCCTACCAATCCTTTCTCTTTGCGCGGGGAAGGGTTGGTCATGATATAGAGAAGCTGTTGAGCCATGCGTGATGCACTCGCATGTGATGCATGTTTCCCTCACGCGTGCGAGTACAGTGACGACCCAGTGTCTCTTGCAGCGCGAGGGGCTGCAAGTCTCACGTGCCTGCTCTCCTGGAGGACCGTCCTTCGGGGTCGACGTGCGGACCTGTCTGCTGTTCTGCCTGCCTGCCCGTCTGCACGTGCACCGTCCAGGATCCGATGCCCTCTTGGATCCTCTTGGGAGCTGGCTCGCTGGCCCTGCAGGGAGGGCGCAAGGGCGGCCCAAACGCTGCGGATGTGCGCCGAAGTAGGCGTCGGCCAGCGCAGACAGGACGGAGCAAGAGGAGCTGACAGCTAGTGCGCCGAAGCCGCCTATCGCAACTGGGGGGCAACGTCAGATGTGGCAATGATGTCACCAACCTAGGCCGAGATCTGCTGCCCATGAGACACAATATCGGCAGGCCCCGCTCATGTGAGCTGCCCTGTTGGCCAAACCTACAAACATGAGATACAGAACGCAACCGGGACACGCAGCATCAACTTTGAACATATTCCGCCACCGCCTTGTGCCACTGATGTGGGTGGGTTCTTGTTCCCTTATCTGCCCAACTGCAAAGTACCATGTGCTGCCCCCCTTCATCGAGACGAAGAGGCACCCAATCTGGCTACAAACACCCCCATGTCTTATTGTTTGTTTGTTCGTCTCTCTCTCTATCTTTCTGCCTCTGTCTCTGTCTCTCTGTCTCTGTCTCTCTTCTCTATCTCTCTCTCTCTCTCTCTCTCTTTCTCCCCTCCCAAATCAACAATGAAACGATAAGCATAACTCACAGTGGGGGCGTTGTTGGTGGCCTCATCTCGCTCGCCCCCTCTGCACACACGCACCCGTCCCCAATCGCCCCCCACACACACACACACACACACACACACACACAACACAACACAACACAACACAGCACAACACAACACAACACAACACAACACAACACAACACAACACAACACAACACAACACAACACAACACAACACAACACAACACAACACAACACAACACAACACAACACAACACACACAACGCAACTATGGATGCGGGTGGTAATACAACTGGATACATGAGAGAGAGAGCGCTTTTCAAGCTCGCTTGCCTTGGACAAATCTCCCGACACGTGCGCGAACGGGGGTGTCTCCCAATCTCGCAAGCTCCGGAAACTCGGGGGTGTCCCCCCCTCCCGGGTCCCCCCCCAGACTCCCCCTCTCCTGCCACGGCGCCGCCGCCTGAGACATCCTCGCACACGCGGCAACGGGATACTGGTCTGGCGCGGTTCGGGCGTGGGTCTGGCGTGGTTCTGGCGGGATTCTGGCGCGTCGCCTTGCTCCGGGAATTCTGGAGCAAGGCGGCGCACAAGAGTCATAGTCGAGTTGCGTTTCGACCCGGCTCAACCATGGCTCACAACCGCGCAGCGGCGAAACGTGACTCGATTTGCATTCTTGCGCGCCTCCTTGCCCCGGAAGTTCCGGGGCAAGGCGACGCGCAATAATCAAAAACGAGGTGCATTTCGACCTGGCTCAATCCCGGTTCACAACCGCGCCGCCGCGAAACGCAAGTCGATTTGCATTATCCCGCGCCGCCTTGCTCTCGGAGTTCCAGAATAAGGCAGCGCGCAAGAATCAGAATCGAGGTGCATTCCGACCTGGCTCGATCCCGGCTCACAACCGCGCCGCACCACGGCGAAACGCAACTCGAGTTGCATTCTTGCGCGCCGCCTTGTTCCAGAACGCCCAGAGCAAAGCGGCGCGCAAGACGCAACCACCCGAGACGTCCCCACAACCGCGGCACCGCCGGTCGAGACATGCACATCACCGCGGCGCCGCCGTTCGAGAAATTCTCACAGACGCGGCGCCAGGGCTCGAGACATTCCCGCGATCGCGGCGCTGGCGCTCGATACAACCTCACAACCGCGGCGCCGCCGCTCGAGACATCCTTGCAAGCGCGGCGCCGTCGCTCGAGACGTCCTCGCAACCGCGACGCCGCCGCTCGAAACGTCCTCATATACGCAGCGCCGCCGCCTGCCTGAGACATCCTGGCAATCGCGGCGCCGTCGTCGTCCTTCGTCGTCGACGTCGTCGTCGTGGCCAGCGGCCTTCGTCCGTCGTCGTCGTCGTCGAGGTAGTCCGTTGTCCGCCGTCGTCGTCGTTGTCGTCGTCGTCGTCGTCGTCGTCGTCCGTCGTCCCTCGTCCCTCGTCCGTCGTCGCCGTCATGCGTCGTCCGTCGTCGTCGTCCGTCGTCCGTCGTCGCCGTCGTCGTCGGCGACCGCATCCGTCGTCGTCGGCGTCGTCGTCGGTCGTCCAACGTCGTCGTCGTCCGTCGTCGTCGTC
>CAUYUJ010015615.1:1845598-1910598 GCA_963575745.1 Prorocentrum cordatum
TTGCATTCTTTCGCGCCGCTCGAGACATCCGCACAATCGCGGCGCCGTCGTTCGAGACATCCCCACAACCGTGGCGCCGTCGTTCGAGACATCCTCGTAACCGCGGCGCGGGCGCTCGAGACATCCTCACAACCGCGGCGCCGCCGCTCGAGACATCCTCACAACCGCGGTGCCGCCGCTCGAGACATCCTCACAATCGCGGCGCCGCCGCTCGAGACATCCTCGCAACCGCGTCGCCTGAGGGAAGGGGGGAGGGGGGGTTCGAACCCCCCACTTCCACCTGGGATCCAGGGGGAGGGGTTCGAACCTCTCCCCCCTCTTCCACGCGCTCACAGATGGCACTCTTTCATACATGACCGTGTATAGGGCAATCCTCGGTGTGCACGATCGCTGTGGAAAAATGTTTTCGTGCATTCGCGTCATCCCGACCCCCGGCACGCGAGACTCCCAACCGCGCGTCCTAACCTTACCCCGCCCACGAAACTCTGCTTGAGTCCGCTGTAATTCCAGGCCCCTTGCTCTTCAGTGCGAACTGCTCAACCTTGTCGCCTGGAGGCCACGGTGCGGCGGAAGAAAGGCGCGTTTGGGGGACGGGGGGGGAAGGAAGGCGAGGGGGAGCGGGGCGGCAGGGGAGGAAACATCGACCTGGAATCTGCGATGCGTCGCCGACTGATCAGCGATAGGCCCCCGGTGGTAGATACACCTCGTTCCATTTCTAGTCGTGCTCATCTCTGATCGTGTGCTCGTCACTAGCTGCTCCTGGCCCCCTGGTGGCCAGGAGGAGGCCCAAGATAGAACCATTAGAAATGACAGGATCTAAAACAGGGCTAGGATCGGGATAAATCGCTCCAGAGCGTTCCGGAGCGCTCTCAGAGCGTTCCGGAACGCTCTGGAGCGGCCGCGGCGCCCAACACATCCTCCAAACCCGCCGACTCTCAGAGATTTCGAGGCCTCCCGATCCGACTTTGTCCCGATCTTCGTGCCGTTTTAGGATCTTGGCCCCCCGAACAATCAAAGCCCTCTCGAGTGCTCAGACATATACACCGCGTGTGCGCGCGTGCTCCGGCGGAGGGCGGGCGGGCGGCCGGGCCCCTTCTCGGCGAGGACTGACTGGGCGAGGTCGGGGCTCCACGCGCTGCCCCCGGAGCCCCCGTCGCTCCCTCGGACGCTGCCCCCCGAGGTCGGGGGGGGGCCCAGAACACACAAGTACATAATTACACACAGCTAAAAATAGTCCCCATATTTTTTCCCATATTTTCTGGGGCATCAGTGCGAAAAGATTCCCCATATGTTTTTTTCCCATATTTTCTGGGGCATCGAGGGTCAAGTGTGTCTGTGTGTGTTTTCCTCTCCTGATCAAGGAGGGGGGGGGGCCCGGGAGGCTCCCCCGAGCCCCTCGCGTCGTGCAGGAGCAGGTGCTCGTCCCCGGGGGGCCGCGGGGCGGCGAGCTGGCAGCGCGCTCTTCACCCGCAGCTCGGGGACTCGTGGCATCCGGGTGGGCGAGAGCCTCGCGGCCTCTGGCACGAGACGTGGCGCAGGGCCGCTCAGCCAGGGGCCCAAGTGAGCACCTACCAGCGGACATCACATGCTCCCGCTCCAGCCAAGCCGCAGGGAGAGCGGCAGCGGGCTTGAGCAGGGGGGAGGAGGAAGAGGCACGCGTATGAGCAATAGTACCACAAGGACAGCGCAGCATTAGGAATGATATTAACGAGAAGACAAGACCTGAAGCTCGCTGCGCTTCGCTCCAAAGCGTTGGCACGATGCAGTAGCGCGCGACTTGCGAGGTCGAGCTCTGAGCCTGCGAGCTCCTGGCGTCGGCGATGGTCGGGACGGCCGCGGGCGAAGGGGCCCGCGGGACGCCTCGAAGTGCGCGCGCCCGGGAGCGCGCGCCCGGGGGGCCCGGGGAAAGCGCGCTTGTGTGCGACGGTGGTGGCCAGTCAGATGGAAGCTGGCAGTCATCCTCCCTCCTCCTCCCTCCTCCTCCCTCCTCCTCCCTCCTCCTCCCTCCTCCTCCCTCCTCATCGCTTGGACGTCCATTCCCTGTGCTTTTCTCGGTTTCGTGCGTGGCTTTTTCGCCAGATGACCAAGGATGCTCCTCGATGGTCCTCGCCGACAGAAAATATGCACACGTCCGAGCGATGCCAGGTGCTGGGTTGGCCCTGGAAGCAATAGCGGTACGTTGCGGTGCGTCTGTCCACAGGGTCATCGACCTGGTCTGTGTCTGCTCTAGCTCTTCGATCCCCAGTTGCTTCTCAACATCCCGCTACGATGTGATCACTCATCCATCTCTGTAATCGCTCGTACGACTGAACTGGACGCTTTGCTGGTCGATCATTTGGCGACTTCTCCAGGTACGGCATACATGCAAATCATTACGGTGTTCCTCGCGCTGCTCGTCTGCGTCATTTGTGTGCTACCGTGTGATTTATTTGACGTTGTGCTGGCTCGCCGGTTGTTATGACATGTCGGCACGCCCCTGCATTGGTTTGGCCACCAATGCGCCGAAACATTACCATTGTTGTAGTGACGTGTCCAGGTGAGGAAGTCCCAGTTCTGGCTCTGGCTCTGGCTCTGGCTCTTCCGTCCCCAGTTGCTTATCAGTTCCCCGCTACAGTGCTCATTCACATTTAAAGCATATTTGTAGTCGCCCGCACGACTGAACTGGAAGCTTAGCTGGTCAATCGTTCGGCGACTTCTTGATGCACGGTACTCATGATATTCAGCATGGTGCTGCTCGCGCTGCTCGTCAGCGTCACTTGTGCGCTATGGTGTGATGGCTCGTTGGTTGTAGTTGTCATGTCGGCACGCCCCGAATTGGTTCTGGCCACCAAAACGCCGAAACATGACTGTTATTGCAGTGGCGTGTCCTGGTGAAAAAGCAATGACCTTACGCTGTGGTTCGTCTGAAGTCGCGGGTTGGAGAGTGGAGCATTGGTTGGAGAGGCAGGGTCGGAAAGGTCGCGGGCAGCTCAAACTGCAGAGGGTGTGGAAGGTGCGGCATGCGGGGTAGAGTGGGAGTTATGGTTGGGGAGGCAGGGTTGGGAAGGTCACGGCAAGACTCGAACTGCAGAGGCCCTGGGAGTTCTCTGGGTTAGTGTGGGGGCAAGGGTTGGGTAGGCGAAGCTTGGGTTGGAGAGTAAGGGTCGGGAAGGCCACGGGCGGCTATTGCAGAGATCGTGGAAGGTCTCTGGGGTAGAGCAGGGGGAATGGCTTGGGAACCAGGTTCGGGAAGGTCACGTGCAGCGTCAAAGTGCGGAACCAGACTCGTGCACGAGCGAAGCTGGATAGGGTAGGAGGAGGAAGAAGTGTTCGGGGGGGGGCTCTCTTGCGGTGAGCCTGGGGCCGAGGTCCTGCTGGTAAGCGTGAGCAGGGGAGAAGCGAGTCGGGTGTGACGCAATGATGTGGGAGCGCGGATCGGGCAGGTGGGGCATGCGCTGGGGCCAGAACAGAAAAGGCATCGGATGCCTCATGGTCCGCCCTGAGTTTTTGTTGGCCGTGTCGCGGCGCTGTCGGGCTCGCTCGGAGCACTTGTTGGGACGTCTGGCAGCGCAGCAAGCTCGGTAAGGGCAGAACGGTGAAACCTTTGAAAACGTTGTTCCAAAAAAAAAACGAAGCGTCCTGGGGGCTTCTTGGTGCCTCGGCATCTATGGTATCTGGGGGGGCATCTTGGAGCCTCTGAAGGTATCCTGGGGGGCCTCTTGAAGCAATTTTTGGGAGCCTCTTGGGGCCTCATGGAGGCGTCCTGGTAGCCGCTTGGGGTCTCTGTGGGGTATCTTGAAGGCCTCTCAGGGCTTCTTGGGGGCCTCTTGGATGCCTCTTGGGGCCCATCTGGAACCCTCAGCAGCCCATCGGGAGCGAAAAGGCGAGAAGGCGAAAATCAATGATTACCCAACGGTATTTGAAGTTTTGGCTTGTCGGCGGCCTCCAGGAGGGCCTTTGGGCTTTCGTGGGCCGTCTTGAGGCCATCTGAAAGCATCTTCGAACGCTCTCTGGCTGCGTAGACTCATTTGGAGCGCCCCTGAGCCAGCTTGGAGCCGTCTTGGACCTCTCCTGGGCTGTCTCGGGGCCACTCCAGACACCCACTTCGGCACTTCTTGGTCGTCTGGGGCCCTCTGGGGTCGTTGTGGCCATCGTGACGCCCATCCGGGTGAGGGGCCCCCCCGAATCATACAACAAGAAGACGGCGAAGCAAACGGACTCCATCTGGAGCGCGCCGCGAATCCCTCGCGCGACGCCCCCTCGGCACCCGCGCTCCCCCACGCCGCGCAGTCCTCCTGCTTCGCCTTCTCCATCCGCTCCGCCTCTGAGGGGCAACGATGGGGGGGCACTGGCACAGGGGGGGGGGAACATCGACCTGGAAGGCGGCACATCGCCGATAGATCGGCGACAGGCTCCCGATGGCAAATCCACACCTTCCTGGGCGGGGTGGGGGTGGAGGTGGAGCTATCAGACCTTTATCTTGAGCAGGGACCAACCATCCCGGCATTCATATAGGCCTACCACGGCATGTTCTTAGAACATCGGCCCTGTGCATTGAAACAGGACAGTCTCCGCCAGCATGTCCTAAGAACACCTCGTGCTCAGAACATTCTCTGGCGGGCCTGCAGGCAAGCCAGGCCGCTTCGCCACTGCTCGACTATCAGCGATCAATGGGCACTGGGGAGTCGATGCATCCCCCCCCCATGCCTATCTGGGACGGGGCTAGGACGAGGTAAATCCGCTCCAGAGCGTTCCGCGTCGCTCTCAGAGCGTTCCGGAACGCTCTGAGGAGGCCGCGGCGCCCGACGCATTCTCCAGAACTGCTGGATCTCAGAGCTTCCCGACTTATCCTCACCCGAAGCTGCCCTCGTCCTGGCTTCGTCTTACACGTCGGTCGGAAGAAGTAGGTAAAAAACATACAGTAGGAAGGCGGACAAAGTGGATTGGGTCCAGGCCCTCCGAGAAAACAACAAAACACAGCAAAACCATGTCGATTCTTGAAGTAGGAAGGCGCTTGAAGCAGATTGTCGGCTAGACGTAAGAGTGACCCTGGGTAAGAGTGCCCTTTGGTGCGCGGCTTTTGGGGGGCCGCGGGGGGACCAAACGCGCAAGCAGCTGCCGCTGCTTCGTTCTCAGCCATCTGGGGACCCCTCTGTGCCCGCACCAACAGTCACTCCGGCGAAGGGCCACTCTTACGTCTATAGTCGATACATTGGGATCCGGGAATCCAGAAATGCCTGCTTCCAACAACCGGCGTCTCACTGTCCCCCCTGTCGCTGCCCCGGGGCCTCCCTCCTGGCCTCTGCCTGGTCCTCGGCCCGGCGGCGGGCCTCCTCCTCGCGCCTCCGGCCGGGGGGGGGGGGGGGCAGGCTGCGCATGTTAGGAGGCAACTGCTGGGAGGTTTCCGTCGGAAAGGTTACGGAGGATTAAACCCCATTTGGAAGCTATTGCGCCGGACTGGGCCTCGGAGATTATTGAGCGGGGTCAAGCCAGATTAAGCGGGATCAAGCGGGATTCAGCGGGATTAAACAGGAGGAGGAGGAGGAGGAGGAGGAGGAGGAGGAGGAGGATTAAGCCGGACTTCGGACCAGTGAAAGATCAGAATTGGACCACCCAGGAGGTGCATCCCAGCTCATGTTGTGGCTCGGGAAAGTAATGCCACTTCGAATGCTGTGCTGCTCCCAGACTCCAGCAGGTGGGCGGCCCAGTCCCCTGATGGAGCCGAAGTGGCTGAGGAGGGAAGAGGAGGAGAAGGAGGAGGAGCAGGAGGAGGAGGAAGAAAGAGGAGGAGGCATGCTCGCAGGGACAAAACGCCTGAGGCGCCGAGGACTCAGGAGGGAGGAAGAGGAAACCGTGGCGAGCCGAAGCCTCCCAGACGGGGTCCGAGCAGATTCGTGGATGCCACGACAATTCGCACCCTAACAGTCCTATCATCGAAGTCGGAAGACATGTTCTAAACATGTTTCAAACCTGATTTTTCATACTTAAAACATGATTGAAACATGTGTTAGACATCTGGAAATCATTCGGCAACATGCTTCCTCTCCATTAATCGACTTCCATAAGAGTAGATGGGGATCGGAGGAACGTGCCGCATCGCCGATGCATCGCCGATGCATCCGCGACGCTTGCGATGCATCGGCGACGTCGGCGCGGAGAAGATCGGGCTCCTGCTTGCCCCGCGCCCTCCAGCCGGGGGGGGGGTGGGGGCGGCACAGGCTCGCAGGGAAAGGGGGGGAGGAGGAGGAGGAGGAGGAGGAGGAGGAGGAGGAGGAGGGGAGGAGGAGGAGGGAGGAGAGGAGGAGGAGGGAGGAGGAGGAGGAGGAGGAGGAGGAGGAGCAGGAGGAAGCGGAAAATGTGGGCGACGATCGAAAACGGGTCTTACGCGAGACGGCATAGCGACCTCACGCGGTGGCATACGCGGGCCGCCCGCGCGGCACGCCACAGTGGAGACGAGGGCGCTTACGCGCGACCTTGCGCGGGCACCTTGCGCCCGAATGTCGGCGCAGACGACTCCCTTTTTTGCGTCGCTCATGTGGCGAACGCTGGAGGGATATGAAGAGCGCATTTGTTCATTCGCGGCGATGGCGGTCGTTATGGGGGGGAGAGGGTGGGGGGGGGACGGGGGGGGGGGGGGCAGAACGCAACGCCCCCCCACCACACTCCCAGAGTGTGGTGCCGGACGCACTGCAGCAGTGCTAGGAACGCGCTGAGAAGGGGAGCGTGACGTTATGGGAGGGGGAGGGAGGGGGAGGGGAGGGAGCATGGCGCGCGCTACAGTCGGCCTTCATTGGACAGGACACGCGAGGGGACGAGAGACCCTTCCGAGGGCCACACTGCCGCAGGAATGCAGGAGGCGTGGATCGCGAGGCACAGGACACAAGGGTACCCTTGGTTTGGCAGGGTCGATCTACTGATCGTAAGTCGGGCCTGTCCCCCTACAGGCCGATTTTGGACGAAAAATTAAAATATACCCCCAAAATACCCCTGTAGAGGGACAGGCCCGACTTAATACTGATCTGGGCCGACTGCACGGCCCAGACGATTCAAGAACGCTCTCCGAGACGAGGGGCGACGTGATGGCGGAGCCCCCGCCTCTCCTTGAAGCGACAGGGTTATGTCTGGCGTGTCCCCCTACAGGGGGATTCTCGACGAAAAATTCAAAAACTCAAGATATCCCAAAAAGGTCAAACAATATCAAAAAAAAAATGGGACTATTTTGGAGGTATGTTGTATGTTTCGTCGGAAATCCCCTTGTAAGGGGGACAGGCCCGACTTGATACGAGGAGCCCCTCACGCCTTCTTGCCGCGGATCTGCTGCGCTCCTCTCGCCGGGTCCTCGTGCGCCTTGCGGCGGCTGCGTGGCGCGCGGGCGGGACGCGGGACTGCGCGCCCAGTGCTGGGAAGACGCTGCCAAGTACCTCCTCCTCTTCCTCCTCCTCCTCCTCCTCCTCCTCCTCAGACCTCCACCGCTTTGAAACAAATGCAAGAAGACTCTTCGTCCTTTTCTGCATCTGGGGGCCCTCGCAAACACCCGGGGTCGTCAGAACAACGGGCCAGGGCGAAAAACTGGTCCCCAGGAGCTGGGCCACGCTTAATGGGGGGCGGTATACATGGGGAGGGAGGAAAGGTGCACTTTCTGGGCCCTAGAGGCCCCCTTATGGGCCCCGAAGGGCCCCTCCCCCAGTATCGCCCCCCCTTCCGCGACGCCCAAGAGAAGTGGTCCAGAGCTCCGGGGACCCCGTATTCAACAAAAAATCCTGGCGACCGACGTCTGGGTATCATGCGCCTGCGCCAGTCCCTGGCGGGCCCCGCCTGGGGCCCAGCATCGGCACAAGCAGGCGCCCTCCCGGCTTGGCCAAGACGGCGCGTACACCGATCTGGGGCCGTCGGTGAGCTCGCGGAGGCCCTCTTGGGGCCATCGCGAGCAGAATAGCCTGGAAACCGGAAGGCCTGCAGAAACTTTTTTAGCTTCTCACCGGGCGGGGCAGCATGAGCCTCCTGCTGGTGAGGGGGGCCGAAGAGGACATGATGCTTGCGGGACGCAGCCCTCGCCATCGCTTGGACGTCCATTCCCTGTGTTTTTTTGTCGGTTTCGTGCGTGGCTCTTTCGCCAAATGATCAAGGATGCTCCTCGATGGTCCTCGCCGACGGAAAAATGGAGACGTCCGAGCGATGCCAAGAGCCGCCAGTCGCCTACCCGAATAGCTCCAGGGCTGCAGCGTCCACGGCGTGGTGAGCTGCACACTACGCATCCGGCTTCACACCCTGCTAGCCTGGCGCTGGGCTGCAAGGCGGGCTGCAGATCACAGTGTGCATCGCAGTTCCTTATACTTCTGGCTCCCAATCCTCAGTAATGTATGATTTGCTCGTTTGTACGAGCTAGCGGACCTGACGACTGCACCCTTGCCATAACTGCACGCTCTGTTGACTAGTACCCACGATTTTGTAGTACGCAGCAGAGTACCACACAGCTGATGTTGTGAACTAGAGTGTTGTTGTGAACTGCTTAGCGATACCGTGGCATGTTGGCGAAAATTAGTTACCACGCGCGATTCGTAAATATGAGCACGCTCCAGCTTGAACTTGAATTGAACGTGGTCTCTGAAAGCGCTCGCGTGTTAGATCGCGACACATGCTGCCATGTCAGTCCCAAATCGAAGCGGCACACACACACACATACACACACACACACTTTTTTCCGTCGGCGGCGAGGCAGAGTTGGCTGCACCAGCGAAGAGCTAGACGGGGGTGCCGTAGGCACACGCATACAGACACAGACACTAGGTCTCGTGAATTAACTCCTCGGCCAGCACAGACACGGGCACAAAAAGGGGCCAGTTCGTCCGGCACAGCCCAGTCAGCCCGGACAAACAGCCACACTGGCGTACCTCATCTACAGAGGCCGAGCCACACACTCATTCCCGTACAGTCTGGTTGGGGCAAATTCGGCGTTCCACTGCGTGCCATCTCAGACAAGAGAAGCATTGGTTGTTGCTTTCGATGTTTTTGGTCATCCACGTGGCGATGACAACAATGATGGCGCACAGGATGAATGACGCACAATCGAAATCCTTTCAGATCCCTCCTGGAACTTACTGTGAGGAAGAACGGCAGTACACAGCAAACCAACGCAGTGCAATGCAAAGCGATTCGTACGCAACGCAGATGCACTGCGAATCAAATGCAACGCGCAACACAATCATGCTGGTGCGACCAATGCCGAGACCGGGCCGCCCTGAGTGACCGCGAAGGCCAGAGAACTGTGGCTGGCAGCGCGATGGCTACCAGCCCTCTTGCACAGATTGAGGACGGTCCCAAGCCGAATTCTGGAACAGGCTCAAATTTTGGGACTGATTTGGGCTGCCTGGGGGCCTCGCTTGGAGCACAGTGTGCGTTTCCTGGGGCCCTCTGGTCTTCTTGGAAGCTTCTGGGGCCGTAAGAGCGGCTTCCCAAAGGGCTTCTGGGTAAGCATGGCGGGTTCTGGGCGTGCGGCCCAGCAGGAGCATATTCTTCAGTGGGCCTGGAACCCAGATGTCCGAATCCGGATGCCACCTGAGGAATGTGAGAAAGCATGCGTGCACGCCTTACGATATGTGTGCGCGAGCGAGCGCGGGTACAAGTAGTACTGGGCGCCCTGATACCATGCAAGCAGAGGGGTACGATTCTGCGCCTGCTGGTGCTTCTCCTCCTCTCGCTCTCACGCCTCCTCCTGGGGCCTTGGAGGCTCCCAGCTGATCGCGCGGACGATCGGGACCGCGGTCAGGCCTGAGATCAGTCTTGACAGTCCGAATGTCGCCCTCACCCCAGAGGAATATCAATGATCACGTGGCCGTCCGTTGCTGCAACCGTTGCGGGCACAGGGTGACTGGTGGTGGACAGTGCACCGAAGACGACGCACCTCCAGCGAGACCACACAACTACCGTCACAAGCCGTGCAATCGAGAACGAGCGGGGAGAGACGCGAAGCCTCCGAGCCAACCCGGCGCCCGACTGACGCTGCGGCGACAGTCCCGTGTTGCCGATTGTCGTGCCCCGCTCTCCTCGCAGTGAGCGGTGGGAGAAGCGAGAAGCTAGAGGGGGCGACACCCACTCGACAACTGATGGTGACCGCAGCGCCCGTCCTGGAGAAAAAAGAGAAAGAGGGCCATGACCAAGACTGAACCACGGAAACGACGGTGTCGTCATCAATTCGTGGATCATCCTCGTGGATCGGCGACGGCCTGCATGGACCATGGCCAAGTCGGGAGCGGCCAAGAGGGGGGTGTCCAAGAGGGGGCGGTGCAAATCATGACCGGCGGCATGTGCGCGGCCCAGCGGGGGGGCCAGGGACGTAATGAAATAAGAAGAGGCGCCATGAAATCTGGGGAAATATCATGGCCCACGGCATGATATCCCCCCCCCCAGTCATCACCCCCCTCTTTTCCGCCCCCGACCAAGGTGGGCGTCGACAGAATTCTGCGCCTCCCCTCGACCTGCGGCAAAGCTCCGCCGACAGTGCGTTTCCGTAGTCTGCGCGGCCCCCGACAGCTCCCCGAGAGCTTCGATGAGGCCCCGCGCGGCGGCACCGCGCCCTCCGAGAGGGCGCTGCACGTGCCGCCCGCCCGCCTCCTGGCCACCCGGCAGCGGGGCTGCTGGCCAGGGGAGGAGAGCCCAGGGGGAGCGCGCCTCCCCCTCCTCCTCCTCCTCCTCCTCCTCCTCCTCCTCCTCCTCCTCTTTCTATTAATTGTCCTCCTCCTCCTCCCCTCCTCCTCCTCCTCCTCCTCCTCCCTCCCACATCTCCGACGGCATGATCGGTTTCCATCGAAACGCGTTTCCTTCAGCTCGGCGTCCAGGGGCCGTCGCCGGGCCCGGGGCCAGCAAGGATGGACCTGGGGCGCAGGACTGGCCCAGGGGAGAAGGTCGGGACCTCAGGGGCAGCGCTATGAACAGATCAAACATCTGGGTGCCATGGCCTGTACCTCGTCTGGGGGGAACTGGGCGAGCGAGCTCTAGGTACAGACAGCTCCCGGCACCCTCCTTATCCCCAGAAGGATTCATCTCAAATGTCCGAATGGTGCCTGATACCAATGAGGTGTTGCGCAATGGATGCGGCACTCCTTTCTCATATGGCGGATGCTAAGGAATGGTCTCCAACCTGTTCTGTTTGCGTGCTTTCAGCCTGGGCGCTTGTTTGGCCCAAGCTCTTGCGGAGGCATCGGTACGTTTGGGGGTCGATTACATAGGTTGCACCGCGTAAGTCCTCCGTTCCCCAAAAAATACTCGACCCCCCCCCACCCGGGATTATCGGTACCCCTTTTTGTACTGCAATTTACATACGATTCTACCCCATCGTCCACCCTAAATATGAAGTCATACCACCCCAGCCCAACCGGTATCGACCCCCCCCGCCATCCTCTGCAACAGAAGCCATACGCGCGCACTCGTTTATCAAAAATCATAAATGTTCAAGAGTCCCTAGCAAGCCACGTGAGGAAATGCACACGCGTCATCGCGCGCGCATGCCGCAATCCTTCGAGAACCGACGATTCCGTAAAAATGTCAAAATCGAGTGTCCGAAAAACAGACAACAAATCAGGGGATCACAGCACGGATATTCAAACAAATTGCGCGCGTTATTGCGACTTCTCACGAAAACCATTGGTTTTCTGCTTCAGCATTTTTATAACATGCTACCAGATAGGCTTCGCGCGCGCATGTGGGATTCGCTCGAACGCCCTTGCGCGCGTGCTGGGGTGGCACGATCCGCGTCAAAAACACCACGCGGGCCACTTTCGCGCACATGTCGAACAATTTCCAGAACCTTCATCACCGACGCGAAAACGCCGTCATCGTCGTCGGCGTTATCATTATCGGCACCGTCACTGGCTGCCCCGTCGTCGCTGTCAACATCGTCACCAGCATCGCTGCTATCATCATCGTGTATACCGTTGTCGACGTTGCCCTGATACCGCGCCCGCCCAAGTCGCCGACTCGCACTGCAGTGCCCGCTGGGATGTGCCGAGCGGTCAGCGCCACAGCGTTCGCGTCGGTCGCGCCGAACTAGCTGGCCGCCGCGAGCGCGAACATGCGCGGGTCAGCGCGGCCGCAGAGATGCACCAGCCAACGCCAAGCACTCATCGCAATCGTTTCCGCCTGGGTTTTGCGAACCAAGTTGCGGGTGGGTGGGTGGCTGGGACGTTTGCGCGAGCAGTGGAGTCGACAATTTCAAATTCGGCAAAGTGATGTTCTCATTTGCACCAAAAAAATAAATTCTACCACCCGCCCCCCCCCCGACTGATCGACCCCCCGGGAACCTATGCAAAACACATCTGATTTTGACCCAATGTCCATCCTACCTGTGAAATCAGAATACCCCAGCCAGGCCGGTATCGTTCCCCCCTCGGTTCCCTGGGAAAAATACTATACGGTGACATTGTTTGTTCGAACATAGCATTTGTTCGCGAATCCTTTTGTACAAAAAACACAATGCGGGGCACACGCGCGCGGCCGCTGCGCGCGCATGTCCAAACCTGTCCAAATACATTGTTTTGTTCAACAATTTCTACATCCCGCTTCAAGAAAACCTCCACAAATGCTGGAAAAAACTGCCCGCCCGATCTCGCCGAATCCTTCAAAAACCAATGGTTGTTCAACATTCCTGTCAAATGGGGTTTCTTGGGCAACTTTTGCGCGCACGTCGATCTCATTCAACAACGGTCGCGCGCCTGCCAGGGCCACAATCCCTTGTAAGAAAAACAATGAGGGGCACACACGCGCGGCCGCCGCGCGCGCAGGTCGAAATCCTTTAAAACACATTGTGGTTGTCGTCATCGTCGTTGTCGTCTTCGTCGTCGTCGTCGTCGTCGGCGTCGTCGTCGTCGTCGTCGTCGTCGGCGTCGTCGTCGTCGCCGTCGGCGTCGTCGTCGTCGTCGTCGTCGGCCTCGGCGTCGACGTCGTCGTCGTCGTCGGCGTCGTCGTTGTCATCGTCGTCGTCGAAATCGTCGTCGTCGTCGTCGTCGTCGCCGTCGCCGGTGTCGTCGTAGTCGTCGTCGTCGTCGGCGTCGTTATCGTCGTCGTTGTCGCTGTCGCTGCCGTCGTGTCGTTGCCAAGTGCCTTTTGGTACCTACCGTGACGGTCTGAAGAGGTGTTGCGACCAAGTTGCGGGTGGGAGGGCGGGATGTTTGCACGAGCAGTGGAGAGGACAGCTTCAAAACAGTCAAAGTGAGTGCTCTTTTCTTTCGATTCTATGATAAAAAATTATACCCCCCCCCCGGGGTTAACGACTCACCCCTTTCGTATCGCAGTTTACATCAGTTTACATACGATCCTGACCAAATGTCCATCCTACCTGCGAACTCATACTATCCCAGGTAAGCCAGTATCGCCCCCCCGCCATCCTCTGCAACAAATATGCGCGCACACTCGTTTATCACAAATCAGAAGTTTTCAAGCGGCCCCTTGCAAAACATGTGACGAAGTGAACACGCGCGCGGTGTCGCGCGCACGTGCCGAAATCCTTCAAAAACCTTCGGATTCGGAAGGATGTCACAATCGAGTGTCCAAGAAATATCTGAACACACAGGGTTTCGAAACACGGATTCTCAAACAAACACATGCGCGCTCTCTTGCGAATCCTAAAAAAACATCGGTTCTTCAACAAATCGATAACATGCTACCAAGCGGGTTTCGCGCGCGCGCATGTCGAAATCGTTCGAACGCCCTTGCGCGCGTGCCGTCGCGAGAACCTTTTGCAACAAACTGAAGCGCAGTACACGCGCGCGCGTCGCCCTGCGCGCGCGTCCAGAAATCTTTCAAAAACCTTCGGTTTCGGAAGCATTGCAACACCGAGTGTCCACAACACATAAGAAACACATGGTTTCGCAACACGGATGTTCAACAAAAGCGTGCGCGCGCTCTTGCGGATTCTTAAGGAACCCACAAGCTTTCGAGCATGTTGATAAAATGTTACCAAACGGGCTTCCGCGCGCGCATGTCGAAATCGTTCGAACGCCCTTGCGCGCGCGCTGGGGTGGCACGATCCGTGTCAAATAATACCACGCGAGCCACTCTCGCGCGTCTGCCGCGCGCGCATTTCGAAATCCTTCCAAAACCCGCATCACCGACGCGAAGACGCCGTCATCGTCGTCGGCATGATCGGCATCGGCGCCGTCACCGCTTCTATCATCATCATCGTGTTTACTATTGTCGTCACCAGCATCGCCACTATCATCGCCATCGTGTCTACAGTTGTCGACATTGCCATGATACCGCGCCCGCCCAAGCCGTCGACTCGCACTCAAATGCCCGCTGCGATGTGCCGAGCAGTCAGCACCACCGCGGCCTCGTCGGTCGCGCCAAATTACCTGGCCATTGCGCGCGCGCGCGTTCGCGGGCTGGCGCGGCCGCAAAGATGCACCAGCCAGCGCCAAACACTCATCGCAATCGCCGCCGCATGAGGTATGCAAACCAAGTTGCGGGTGGGTGGGTGGGATGTTTGCGCGAGCAGTGGGGTGGACAACTCACAGCGAACAGAAATTAATTCTCCTTTTCTCCAGATAAGTTCTACCACCCTCCCTCCCGGGACTTAAAGGTCACCTCTTTCGTATTGCAATTTACAAGTGATTCTGCCCCATCGTCCATCCGAACAATGAATTTACACGTTCCCAGGGGGGCCGGTATCGCCCCCCCGCGGCCACCCTCAGCAAAAAACAATGATGCGCGCGCACTCGTTGATCACAAATCATACATGTTCAAACATCCCTCGCAAAAAACGAAGCGAAGTGCACACGCGCGCGTCGTCACGCGCGCATGCCGAAATCCTTCAAAAACTTTTCGTTTCGGACGGATTTCAAAACCGAGTGTCCAACACAGCACATAAAACACACAGGGTTTCGCAACGTGGATTTTCAAACAAAAAAACATGCTCGCGCGCTTTTGTGAATTCTTAAGAAACGCATAGGCGCTTGACATCTCAATAACATGATACCAAACGGGATTCGCGCGCGCGCATGTCGAAATCGTTCGAACGCCCTTGCGCGCGTGCCGTCGCGAAAGGCACACGCGCGCGTCGTCGCGCGCATGACGAAAATCCAAAACCCGTCGGTTCCGGAAGGGTTCCCAAACCGAGAAACACATGCAAAAAAAACACATGGTTTCGCAACACGGATGTTCAACAAAAACGTGCGCGCGCTCTTGCGAATCCTTAAGAGTACCATAAGTGTTTTGTACATGTCTCGAAAATGCTACCAAACGGGCTTCGCGCGGGCGCATGTCGAAATCGTTCGAACGCCCTTGCGCGCGCGCTGGGGTGGCACGATCCGTGCCAAATAATTCCATGCGAGCCACTCTCGCGCGTCTGCCGCGCGCGCGCATTTCGAATTCCTTCCAGAATCTTTCAGAACCGTCTTCGTCGTCGGCGTGATCAGCATCGGCGCCGTCACTGGCTGCCAAGTCGTCGCTGTCAGCATCGCCACCAGCATCGCTACTATCATCATCGTGTCTACCATTGTCGACGTTGCCATGATACCGCGCCCGCCCAAGTCGCCGATTCGCACTGAAATGCCCGCTGGGGTGTGCCGAGCTGTCAGCGCCACCGCGTCCGCGTCGGTCGCGCAAAACTAGCTGGCCGCTGCGCGCGCGAACATGCGCGGGCTAGCGCGGCCGCAGAGATGCACCAACAAACACCAAACACGCATCGCAATCGCTTCCGCATGGGATTTGCAAACCAAGTTGCGGGTGGGTGGGTGGGATGTTTGCGCGAGCAGTGGAGGGGACAACTTCAAGTTGAGCATAGATTGCACCGCGAGCAGTGGAGGGGACAACTTCAAGGGACATAGATTGCACCGCATAGACTGCAATAACCTACTGCTTGGGGTCCACGCTGGCTAACTTTTCCGATTCCACGATCAGGAAAACCCTTGGGCCTCCACACAAACGGACGGCATCATCAGCAGCTTCAGCAGCCTCCTCCTCCTCCTCCTCCTCCTCCCCCTCCCCCTCCTCCTCCTCCTCCTCCTCCTCCTCCTCCTCCTCCACCCCTTCTTCTTCTTCTTCCTCCTCCTCCTCCTCCTCCTCCTTCCTCCTCCTCCTCCTCCTCCTCCTCCTCCTCCTCCTCCTCCTCCTTTTCCTCCTCCTCCTCCTTTTCCTCCTCCTCCTCCTCCTCCTCCTCCTCCCTCCTCCTCCTCCTCCTCCTCCTCCTCCCCTCCTCCTCCTCCTCCTCCTCCTCCTCCTCCTCCACAATTACACAATATGAAAATACTCTCCCACTTCCCCTGATTGCGTCCCGAAGATATCCGACCCCCCCCCGCGTACTGTTTTTTACACACAGGATTCCCGGGAAACGGGTTCTCGCCTGCGTCTTTTCCCAAAATGCTGCTCTCGCTGAGGCGCCGGCCTCATTTCTGCTCCCGAATCGTTCCGAATCGTGCTCCCGCTGCAGCGTGGGCCTCATTTTCGGATCGGTGTTTGGCCTCCGTCGTTCAGGATGGCGTTCTCGCCCCAGCGCGGGCCTCTTTCTCGCGCGCCCATCCGCCCGCCACCACACCACCCACCCCCACCACCACCACCACCACCACCACCACCACCACCACCACCACCCAGCACCACCACCACCACCACCACCACACACCACCACACCACCACCACCACCACCACCACCACCACCACCACCACCACCACCACCACCACCACCACCACCACCACCACCACCACCACCACCACGACCCACGCACACACGCACGCACGCACGCACGTGCACCACCACCCACTACGCACGCGCGCGCGGAGCCACAGGTCCGCTACGACACGCGTCCGCGGATAGAGAAAATCAGCGCCATGGTAAGGGATGGGAGGGAGGGGTAGGACGTCAGATATGACGCGAGCGCACCTAGCTTGTCCCCCTCCCCCTCCTCCTCCTCCTCCCCCTCCCCTCCCCGTCCGTCCTTCCAGCCCGTCTCCCCACTGCCGGGCACCCTACGGGGAGGACCTTCCCCCCCAAGCCTGCCCGGGACCCTCCCCCGCCCGGCCGCCGCCCCGGGCCCGGAGACGCTAGGCCCGCTGGACCCGGGCTGCTCCTCCTCGTGCCGCCGCTCCGCTGCCCGCTGCGCGGGCGCGAGCCCCTCTCCCTCGCGGGCTCCTGCGCGGGGCGTGCCCCACACGGCCCTGCCACCGCTCGGGGGCGCCCCTTCGCCCTGGTGCGCTCTTCGGCTTCGTGCGTGCGGCTCCTGTCTGCTCGAGGGCCCAGGATGCTCCTCCGGGGTCCTCGCCGAGGGGAAAAAGTGCACGCGTCCGAGCGATGCCAGGCAACGGCGCGCACGGAGGCCGAGCGGGGAGCGATGGAGGGGCGGGCCGGGTGGGGGGGGGGCGCTGGGGGAGGCTGTGAGCAGTGCGGGGTCGGAGCGGATGGGGCTGGAAGGTCACACCGCGCACCCGACGCATCGGTGACGTCGGGATGCAGACGAGCAGGTCCCAAATCGCGCCGCATTGCCGATGCGTCAGCCGTGCGGCGCGATCTTCCGACGCCATCTGCTCGGGTACCGTTTACAACAGGTTTTTGTCGTGCCGACTTCGGCGTCAGTTCCTGAAACCGCGGGGATCGTTCAACCTTGAACGATCGGCCGAGCCAAGCAGAAACGGAAACGCCTTGTTAATGTGCCCGCAGCCGGGCCGTCTGAAGGGCTACGGAAAGCAGCCTTCGTCCCCGACGACCCATGCAATAATTATGCTCGCTGTCGAGCCGATTGTGACGGATCCGAGCATTCTGCTTTCAAAAAAAAAAAACACGAAGATGTACTCATGATCGGGTCCACTGGAAAGAGACCCCAGATAAGTGCGCCACACATCCGAAGAAACCCGTCCGACCTCAATGCAACACGACGCAAAATGAAAAACGAATCCGAATATGATGTCCTCGACCACATATATATATGTGTATATATATATATATATATGGTTCCGGGTCGCCGAACAATATGTTAATGAAATTCGAAGATGTGGCTTTCGAATAATACCTGTGCGATATGAGTCCGCCGCTTCGATTGAACATTCCCTTCATATTTTTCTGCGCGCGAGTACATGTGCCAACCGTCCGGCCAACTTGAAGACTTTGGAGATTTTCTGGGAAGGCAAGCCCAAATCCTTTCTTGGAGGGCGCTCCAAGCGATGTTTTCTGTGTCCAAATATTAACAGACTGGGTGTTGGAGCTGCTTGCAACATACGTAGGGCCGCGGAACTCGAGTCCACCCGGAAAGCCAGCATTGGTCTTGGGCTGTGCCCAGCCCGGGTGGCCGAATGGGATTCCACGCCACATCAACACTACTGGGCGTGAAAACGACCACAGCCACTGCTTTTCTTTTGATGCCGCCTTCCAGCCCGCAGCAACAAAGCAGTGGTTGTGGTCATTTTCGTTGAGCCTGGCACCAGGGAAATGACCACAACCACTGCTTCTTTTTGACCGGCTGGAAGGCGGCGCAAACAAGAAGCAGTGGCTGTGGTCATTTTCCCGTCCCGCAAACACTGACTCCCTCACCACACCCCACCGTCGCAACCCCCCAGCCAGACGCCCTCAAATCTGCGCGGATCGGAATTCAAACTCGCTGTGCGCATACCAGCACATGGCATGGGGATATTCTGGAGCGGCGTGGCATCTGCCAAGCGCGAGAATGCCAGAGACGTGTGGCAAGCAAGCTCCGCGAAGCTTCCCATGTCTGCACTGCCCCCCTCCTGTGCCGCTCCACGGCCTCCCGCTCACGAGGAGTCCTGCGGGTCCGGTGGGACCCCCGGTGCTCTCTTATCGGCAGGGCCCCATGGAAAGCAGACTCGGGCGTCTCCCCAGGGCCTCTAGAGACGCGTTGGGGGAGATCCCGCTCACCGGAGGCCCTGCAATTGCCGCCCGACCTGCGAGCGCACGCGGGCCGTACGGTACGAGCGTGCACGCCGCCGGGGAATGCACAGCGCACTGCACGCGGCGCGCGAGCGGCGGCTCGCGAGACCCGTGAGTGCTCTCGGAAGAAGACATAGCGGCGCGCGCTGGAAAACAGCGCAGCGGCGCTTCAGGAGCCAGGCTGTGGCGCCACGATGAGAAAATCTCCGCGCCGTGGTGTTCGGAGGCGTGGGCCATGAGCCACGAAAGCGCCGGCTGTGCGCAACGCAGGGAGCCCTGCTGCGAACAAGTGGCTCATCCCAGACAGCCAGACGAGGATTACGTCACCTGGGCGAAAAAGGGCCCTGGCCTCAGAGCAAACAGCGGTGCGCGCAGGAATTTCGTGTTAGTTCAAGGCCCACTTGCAGGAAACATAAAAATAGGCTGGCGGCCTCGCACGTATGCAGAACTGCAACACAAAATACTGGCAGGAAGAGCTGCGACGTGGAGAGATGCCGAGCGAGACCGGTAAGGTCTCGGAAGAAGAGGCTCCGCACATGGGGAGACGACTTGGTCACGTTCGCAAGCGTTGAACAGTGAGGCCAGTGAACCTACCAACGCCAAGAGGCAAGAGCACGAGGGGGAGTTCGAGGACTTTGCGTGGAGGTGCGGCTGCACCTGCACTGATCGGTCGTGTTCTTTACAAGGGCCAGCTTGCTCGCGCACGCCTGTCGACGTCGACCATCCTCGGGTCGCCCCCTGCGGCGATGGCAGCTGTCTGTATGTCTGTCTGCCTGTCTTCCTGCCTGCCTGACTGCCTGTCTGTCCCTGTCTTCCTCTCTGTAGAGAGCGCGGTTCAGAATCCACACATCCAACATGCCCTACGATGGTCCCAAGGACGCGTCCAGAGGCTTTCTTTTGGGCCTCCTGGGCCGTCTTAGCGACCCTGTGGGTCAGCCCAAGAGGCTCAAGTCATTTTCGTCATTTCGGTCCCCGCAGCGTCCAACACACCGCAAGAATCTCCCAAGAGTCCCAAGCCGACCCTCGAGGAGCTCAAGAGGCGCCCCAGAGAACCCCGAGAGGGACAACAAGATGCCCCCAGGAAGCCCCAAGAGCCCCACAAGAGGCCCAAAGAGTCCCCGAAGAAGCCCACAAGAGGTCCCCGAAGAAGCCTCCAAAAGGCCTCTCTGGTCGAAGATCCTGGCACGGTAGCGGGATGGGACAAAGGCCACTGGTCTGATACGGCTCCAAGCTGATCACTATTTGGCCCCAAGGCAGCCGCGGAAGACTTCAATGTCCCAAGGCCGTTCCTCAAGACCTCAAACAACTGCCCAAGATAGACACAATAACCTCATTCGATTTTCCAGACTCCAGGGCCTCCAAGGCACGAGCGGACAAGAGAGCCTGAGACGGCGAGCAGCTGGAGCCTGCCCAGTCTTCCTGGCCAGAAGAGCCAAGCGCGAAGACGGCCTGCAAAAATGGAGGGCCCAGACCTCCGACGACCCGACTTTCTCGAGTCGTCAGCCCCCGGAGCTCTCGACCTCCTCCCCGGGCCCCAGCTCTTACCTTGGGGTCTTCCTTGACGGCGCCGAAACTTGCGACGAACCGTAAGTCGGGCCTGTCCCCCTAAAGGGGGATTTTCAACGAAAAATAAAAAATACCCAAAAAAATAACAAACAAAAAAAAGTCTGGGGACTATTTTTCGCATATGTTTGACCTCTTTGGACTATTTGTGGGGTATTGTCTATTTTTCGTCGAGAATATGCCCCTATAGGGGGACACGCCCGACATAAGACGAACCTCTGGCGCGACTTGCCTCATCTCTCCGTCGAAGAGCAGGCAGCCCCGAGGAGGCCGCGGCATGCGACCGGCCCGGCGCCCCCCCGAAGAGGGGCGGGGCAAGCCGCAACACGGGCGGAGGCGGCTGGCCGCCTTGCATGGACCCCGCCGGCGCGAGCGCGGCGAGGCACTCGTCTAAGATTGAGTCGGGGGCTGTCCCTCTACAGGAGGAATATTCAAACATAGTTAAGAAATTTGGGGACGATTTTTGGAGTCGTTGTTTTACCATTTGGGAGCATTTTTGGGGGTAGTTTTGATTTGTCGCCCTAAATCGGCCTGTAGGGGGACAGGCCCGACTGAAGTCTAAGAGCGTCCCGCTGATCAGGAGGGGAAGAAACGCACAGACACAATGCATCGTCGACTCCCAGGAAAAATTAGGAAAGTATGGGCAGTGGGGGGGGAGACAGAGACCCAGGAGAGATGGGAAAATATGGGGAATCCTGTTATATGTTATCTGTGTTATTTGTGACACGCAGCACTTGAAGATGGTGTTTACGATGCGCCGTTGACGGCTACACCACACCGCTCACCCTCCAGATCTTCGCCTCCGGCTCCTGTCCAAGGCGTTCCGTTTCCTGTGCAAGCTCCTCGGCACCGCCTGCACCCCGGCCCGCCCTCCGGCCGCCTGAGGCCCCGCCCGCCTGTGCTCTGTCTCCCCAATTAGAGCTGCGCGTAGCCCGCCTAGCTTCTAACCGGAAGAGGCTCGCTCTCGCCCCGCCGACCAAAAAAGTGTATCTATCTGTGTGTCCCAGGGCCCCATTGGGAGCATTTTTGGGGGTGGTTCTGATTTTTCGAGTCTTCTTTTTGCCATTGGGGAGCATTTCTGGGGGTGCCCAAAATCGGCCTGTAGGGGGACAGGCCCGACGGAGGAGGAGGAGGAGGAAGAGAGGAGGAGGAGGAGGAGGAGGAGGAGGAGGAGGAGGAGGAAGAGGAGGAGGATGAGGAGGGAGGAGGAGGAGGAGGAGGAGGAGGAGGGAGGAGGAGGGAGGAGGAGGAGGAGAGGAGGAGGAGGAGGAGGAGGAGGAGGAGGAGGAGGAGGAGGAGGAGGAGGAGGAGGAGGAGGAGGAGGAGGAGGAGGAGGAGGGAGGAGGGGCAGGCCCTGCCTCCGGTGGCGCGGCCTGCCGAGACCGCGGCGCGTGCAGCGCGGCTTCAGGAGCCCGCGCGGGCGTGGGCCCCGCGGGGCCCCCCTGCCCGGCCCGGGCGGCCGCGCGGCCTCGCGAGGCAACTCCCCGGGGGGGGGGGCCGACACCGCTGCTCCCTGGGCCTCTCACGGGGTCGGGCCTGCCCCCCCTACCCAGACCCCCGACGTCATGATTTTTTCATGACGTCGACCCCCCGAGGTCTCGACCTATTCCCCGGGACCGGTTTCTCGGCCTGAATCGTTTTTTGGCGGTCCCGAGGGCCGGTAAGGGCCCCCAAAGCCCCAAAATAGCGAAAAACTTCCCGTCGTGATTTTTGTCATAACTCGAGGGGGTCTGGGTACAGGGGGATTCTGGGCGAAAATATCCAAATACTCCAAAAATCCTCAAAAGATGCCCCAACATACTCCAAAGATGCCCGGCAAGGAGGCCGCGCGACCCCGAGGCAACTCCCCGGGGGGGGGGGGGGGGGGGGCGACACCGCTGCTCCCCGACTCCGGGTCCGCCCTACTTTGGCTTTTTTTCCAACTTAAAATTTCGTCGGGAATCCACCTATAAGAGGCCGAACAAGTAGGGCGGAAATTGCTGCACCCAACATAAAATATTGCGGAAATCCACAGAAACAGCAACAGAAAAGTAGGGCGGAAATCGACATCAGCGGGGCTTGAAAAGTAAGGCGGAAATTCCAAGCCCTACTTACGAATTTCCCAAAAGTAGGGCGGATCCGAAGTCAGGGCTCCCCAGGCCTCTCACTGGGTCGGGCCTGTCCCCCTACAGGGGGATTCTGGACGAAAATATACAAATACTCCCAGAATCCTCAAAAGATGCCCAAAAATACCCAAAAGATGCCCGGCTGGGAGGCCGCGCGGCCCCGAGGCAACTCCTCGGGGGGGGGGGGGCCGACACTGCGGGGCGTGAAAACGACCACAGCCACTGCTTGTCTTTTGTTGCCGCCTTCCGGCCAGCAGAAACAGAGCAGTGGTTGTGGTCATTTTCGTTAAGCGTGGCACCAGGGAAATGACCACAAGCACTGCTTCTTTTTCGGCCGGCTGGAAGGCGGCGCAAGTCGAAAGTGAGCCTGGTAACTCAAATAGGGCATATAGCCTGGCAAATTGCATCCATCGCTCTGCTGTGAAGGTACAGTATGAGGGGTGGATGGGTAAGATAGGATAAGATCGATGTAATGATCTTTCCAGCACATAGCGAACACTCGCGGTGTCCGGGCAAATAGGGCGCGCGTGCCTTGAGCCCAAGGCAGCGGCGCGCGAGCTATGCTCCCGATACTGTAACATCTCCCAAAGAGCTACCCTTAAAGTCGGGAGGGGAGGAGACGGAGAGCATAGTCGCACGCAAAGATCGCGCGCACGACTGTTTGCAAAGAAAAGAAAACAGTGCGTACAGTCTGGTCAAACACCAGACTGTAAGGCGAGTTTCCTCGCAAAGTATTTCACGCAAATACAGGACAGCCCCTTCAAACAATGAAGGGCTATCGGCTTGGTTAGAGGTAAGCCAAAATTAGGCCATACCTCACCAAGCAAATGTGTATTAAGGCAAAGAGCCTGAGTTGTACGAAGCCGGCTCGTTGCCAGGCATGAAATATAAGGCTCGTTTCCGAGCAGCTAAAGGGGCGCCTTTATAGTAGGCGCCCGTGCTGGCAAACTGGACCGCGAGGGCAACAAGGACAGACTAAAATTGATTAGACTTGGGTTTGTCTCTGTCCTCGGGGCCCCGAAAGGGAACAAATTGCTTCACGTCATACTTAAATGACTGAGTGCCTGACATCACTTCCAGAAGCAGCTCCCGATCGATGCTTCCCTTTGTATGCCCATCTGCGGTCATATCCCTAGTATCACACCATTGCACGTTATGTACTATACCTATATCCATGAGCTCACGTATCCAGCTGATATGTCCAAGCAGAGTCCGTTCTGTAGGTATTTTGAGATCCCTGCTTGATAAAGATTTGTAGACGGACTCAGCGTCTATGGTAAGAGAGACTTTGATAGCAAGGCCTCCAACTTCACGCATGTCTCGTAGTTGTCGTGGAGTCAAAGCCCCTGCCTTAAGCTCGTGGAGAGTAATGAGCGTAGGGTAACACTCATCAAGGTTATGTGCGGCTGCAAGTGCCTCCGCAGCATAACTGGACCTCACCTGTAATCGGTGTGATTTGCATAGTCCGTCACAGAGGTGAACGACGGACTTGCCTTGAGGCGAGTTTCCTCGCCGTAGTACGTTGGCCCCGCGTATGCCGTAGCCCTTGGTCTCGTCATCCTCCTCCCCGGTAAGCTTCCGATACCCCGAATCGCTATGGATGTCAACTTCATTCGTCGGCTTCATCCGAGGGAAGGTGATGCGTTTCGGGCTGCTGATCAGCTTTCGCGTCACAGCATTCAAACGTCTGACTTGCAAATTGGTGGGCTCTTGAATTTTCTGAAGAGAGACCACATATACCATGAGCCAGATTTGGGTAAGAAGGGCATAGGCGAGGGCTCCTCGCAGGCTGACGAACATGTCGGTAATGAGTTTCGTGGCTTTGGCGTCGGCCGCCGCTCCTGTAAGTTCTGGGTGTGTGATAGGACGTAGTTGTTTGATGTACTCGTCCTGGTCCATGATCACATCTCCCTGATCATTCTTAGCGTAGCGAACGGCGCAGTTCGTATATGTGTGCTTGTTGAGCTTGCATTTGCCAAACACCTTTTCGACACGTTGTACATAGTCGTCTATATTTTTCTCTAGACCTGTCATATTAATATCATCTACATGTTTTGCCGTCAGAAGGTCTTGGCTGAATTCAAATTCAGGATCGTAGCTGGTCGGTGTAAGTCCTATAGCTCGTGTGGTCGTACGAAGTTTGAGAGAGAACGCTCTTGGAGCGTCCTTAGTACCCGTTCCTGGTTTAAGGCATCTAAGACAGTGTCGACTTTCGTCGTAGGATGAGAAGCCGGGTAATGTACGAAGTACCTGAGCGCTTCCTGGTGGAAGAGTAAAGCAAACCATGCGAGTTTCCTCGCCGGTGGCATGGGCAAGTTCCTCATAGGTCAAACCCTTGAGGAACGCCTTATCGATATCCATGGATGCTAAGATCCACTCTGGATGGCATGCCGCTTCACTTGCCAGGAGTCGTTGGGACTGCCTTCGGGCGGTTCCCGAGAATGTTTCCACATCAAAAGCCTCAGTATCCATAAATCCACGAAGGACCAGTCTGAGACGAATGGTTTTAACGTTCTCGGTACCCATCTTTACGAACTTCCACTTGTATACATATCTGGACGTCATGATGTTGGAAGCTTTGGATAAATCGTACATCTCAAAGCATCGATTATCAATCCAGATTTTGAGCTCAGTATATAAGGCTTCACTAACCTCCTTTGGATGTGCTGCTATGTCGGCTTTGGTTAGTAGATCATCTTCTTTGACAACCACAGCACGTTTAGCAGCAGAGGATACATATACTCTCATCGTTGCGACCATATCGGTATCGAGCTGTGCAAGTTGAGTCTGATCCAACACTATTTTAGACATTTCTGATGTAAAGCATAGTTCAACGTAAGGACCGTATTCATCACTGTCTAGAGAGTAGCTCTCGTCGGCTGTGTTTGAACAAAGAGAGACTAGACAGGACTCACATGATTTCGGCTCGTCTCCGAGCATATCTGATGATATAATATCATCTTCGTCCACAAATGCTGAAACCAAAACACACTGGTCGGGCAGCATAGTTGTTGGGACGCAATAAAGATAATCATCGGTAATCGTCGTAGGATGAAGGTCCATACGTAGCTCGTCGTACCACTCTTCCAGCATCATAGCTTCAATATTGTGTTCCTCATTTTCCTCATAGATTGTCGACAGACGGCCTTCGCTCGGCGATGAAGCGTCTGGTGTGTCTGGAGAAGGCCTGTTTCCAGGCGACTCGTGTTCTCCAGACGTGTTGCTTGGATGCTGATATTTAGCCAAATCGTCGTGAAATCCTAAGGAAGGGACACGTGAAGTCAAGCATTGAATAAGTCTGGAGTGAGTGCTACCAGTGATCTGAGAAATGTTTAAGCCAGTGCCCACGCATTCGTAATAGTGGAACGCCGGGCTGATGTCGTTGTCATAGTGGATCAGCGTAGACCCGGTGGCGTACTTTACTGCAGGTAGGCTTGACACACTCTTAGCCAATCGAACTGCTACTACATGTTCTACTCGGAAGTAATTCCGTACGAGATACTGTAGTGCTAAGTGTACGCGCGGGTGAAACTTGCTGTCGTCTGACAGATTAAGGTTTCCCTTGTAATCGGGGATATACCCGAAAACTTTGGCAGGTTTCCCTGCGCTGAGGTGTGCCACATAAGCAAGGACGGTTTGCATGGCCATATTATCCATGCCAAGTTCCCGTGTGAGGAGACATTCGATGTATAGTGTGTGACGAGCATCAGGATACATCACAATTACCTCACGAGATCCTGCCTTGACAACAATATGTCCTCTTTCAGGCACGTTTCGGATCACCGGGAATGGGCCGTTCCAGCCTCCATGGTCGTCCTTGGTGGCAGTAGGTCGGTGGTAGTCGACCAAATCCCCTGATGAGTAGAGGCGAGCACCATCAGGAGTCGTCTTAGCCCTAAGAGCCCGATTTGTCTTGGCTACAGCAGTAGCCTGAGTTATGGCTTCGAGGCTGACTTCCCTTACACGACGTTCTCGTTCGTGTCCTGAAGTCTCGGGTCCCTTGGGAAAGTCAAGGGTATCGAGATCAGGAAGGAAGGAGGGCTGACGTCCTGTGTGTGCCTGATATGGCGATACTCCGTTATAAAACGTAAACGCATTAGTAACGAAGATGCCTTCCGCCAATACTCTAGTGAATACAACAGGGATGTTGTGTCTATTCAATTCTTCCTCAATCATGTGGAGGACGCCTCTGAGAATGCCGTTTCGTGACTCAATTGAAGTCGCGTGTTGGCCAGGTGCACGGATACGAAGTTCCGTGCCCTTATTGGCCATCATGGTTTTAGCGGCATCGTTATTCAGGGCGCCTTCTCCGTCTGAGTATAAAACTTTGAAGGGTCCGTGATAGGCAATCCAGCAATAGTGGTAGGCGTCGATGATAGCGTCGCGTTCTCTGTCGGAAATCTCTAGGCCTGCTGCCAGGCGAATACAACGGTCCATAATATGAAAATTGGTCCTTTTCTTGTAAAACATGAGGTCCATTTCCCCTTCATCGAGCCAGTTACCAGGGAGGCTTACCGATGGTAATGTCGAGTTTCCTGGACGTTCCCATGCTCTACATTCCCGACAGGTATCGCAGATTTCCTTGATCATGTTCAGTCGAACGTTATCAAGCCCCACCTTTTCGAGGATTAGCCTCATCTTTGGCTCCTTCGCATGATACCATCGCAGATGCAGTTTTCGGAGTTCCTTTTTCACAACATGGGGTTCGTGACTACGGAGACTCTGTAGACTGTGTTGGATGTCAAATCTCGTCCAGTCGGGTAGTCGTGGAGCCCCAGAGCCGGTGGAGGCAAGAGGGTTCCTTGTAGCTCTCCGTAGTTGATCCCCTGTGTTGACTGCGTCTGGAGGTGGTGGTACGCCTTGTAGACGTCCGCGGCGGGCCGCTACCTGTGGCGTATCGCTAGAAGACGCAGAAGGCGTGTTTCCACGCTCGGGGGCGTCTCGTAGCAGGTCGTAGCTGCTGGTACCAGATGTCGGATCGACGTTACCGAAGGAACGTGGTCGTGGTGGCCTGGCGTGTGCGCCTTGGCGGCCACCTGAAGCTGAAGCTTGGCCCTCACCAGGTTTAGGTAGGGGTTTCCACCAAGCTGGCACGGTTTTGCCTTCGGGGTCGTGGTCGTCTGGTAGTTTAAATGGTTCAGCAAAACGACATTTACCAGGTTCGGTATCAAGGTGATTCTTAACACCCTTGCTTCTCGTAAGATCCCTCTGACATGCTGGACATGGCCAGTATACAGAGATAGAGTCATGATATTTGCACTGCGTAGGGTCTCTGTTATGGCTAGGACTGTCCTTTCGGACGTTGTCGATGCATGCCGGGCACGTAGCCACCTTTGGGATGATACGATCACCGATGCGTCTCATACCTTCACCTGGTTCAGCTTGCTCAGGAAGGTCGGCAGGATAAGCATGTGCAGTATTTATAGGCGCGTTTCCGCGCGTGGTGTCAATGGCTTTCGCCAAGTAGACGGCTTCCACGAAGGCAGACTGCAGTCGTCGAGTGTATTTTTGTGCCAGTGAAAGCTCGGTGTTGCACGGTTGTGCGTGCACATGCTGACCGTTGCACTTGAGTCGCTCAAAGGGTTTAAGAATTGTCTTGTCGTTGCTGGTGATATTTGTCGGCTTCTTAATATAGTCACCAGTCGTATCTTTAAGTCCAGTAGCGCATTGATCAATGCGTACGGTCGTGATGTGTGGTCGGTTGGCAAGCTTCGTCCATGGAGAGATATCGTCCACCCATGTTCCTGTCGGTTGTTCGCGTATAAACCACCTCTGAGCATCATCTTGGGTAACAGCAATTTTACCACAATAGATTATGTGTGGTAAGTCTTCTCTGTGGTGCTGTTCCCAAGTGTTATAGTTGACTTTGTAGTTATAGTAAGATGGTGGTCCTGTGGTGCGGCAGCTGGGTTGCAGTATGGCAACTCGTACGTAGCATATCTTAAAGTAATGATCTATAACCTGCTGCACCGAGGGGTCTCCCAGGTCGACATATGTAGTCTTGTCCAAGTTGCCGCCTGAGGAAAGTCCCCTTGAGAAGGCAAGCTCTGAGATGCCACCCTCACCACCACAAAGCTCCAACATATCCACGCAATTGTTATGGCCGTAGCATAGTGTAGCAACTATGCTGTATATGTTAGCGTGTGTGTCGGGCATAGATGTGGGAAGGGTAAGGAACAGGTCATCGTCCTCGTCGGAGCTTATCAGCTCAACAGGGACGTCAGTACTCCAGGTTGCCATAAGATCCTGTCCGAGTCCTGACAAGTCATCGCCGCAATCGTCATTTCCGTCTTCGACGTGCTTTTTCATGCGGCGAGGCTTGATGCCTGCTTCCTTTTCGGCTTTGAGCCTTTCCTTCTGCTTTATACGCGACTCAGTGGGTAAAGCTTGCTCGTTTTGTTCGTCGGTCTGTGTACTCATTGTCGCGGTGGAATGGGTACATGCGTCAATCGCCAGAGTCGGGAGGGGGAGAGAACAGTCATCTATGATGACGCGTCTATGTTTCTGTGGTGATTGAGTAGGCTCGTTTCCGAGCAAGACCGGTTCCTCGGGTTGCCAGTATAACCGAGTACTGATGTTGGCAACCCCTGCAGGTAATGGTGCATGCCAATCATACCCTGTTGGTTGATCGGTAACTGAGATATCTTGAATAACCGCGTTGGTATCCAAGTTGATTGTTACACGTCGGATGACTTCAGACCATTTTGGTCCTCCCTTATGAGTCGTCACGTAATGACGGGTATTATGGTCTGTACGTGTATACGTATTTAAGTATACGGGCACGTTTCCGTGCGTGGTGGTACTCCCCAGGATTTTGTCGTTTAAGTAACGGATGAGTGTAGTACGTGTCTGAGCCCGCCATTCAGCATGTCGTACCGTATGGCCGTACCAGTCCAACACATGTTGTGGTATGGCCTGCTTACAGGTACATGTCCACAGCTTCGAGCTAATCGGTATCGATGATGCTACCTGCATATATGTACCACTTGGTGTATTGTCTTGCATATTGAACCGAATACCGAAATGACACAAACGCATCCGTATTACTGACAACTTTAGATCTTCCAGAGTATCACGTACTGGAGATAACTTCCAAACATATCCTGGGGGACCGAATATGATGATTTTCATGCGGAGTTTCTTGGCTTTTATCAACAGGTTCTGGATACGTGACCAGTGTGGGGCCACTCTCTTTCCTGGAGTTCGTATATACCAGTCACCCGGAGTACTGATCCATATGAGAGTGTAATCTCCACTGATCACCGCACCTAGATAGTTTGTGCCCACGCTTGTCATAAGTTCGTTGTGGGAAATACGGTCACAAATATAACCTCGTGTGCGGAGGTCGGCACATGCCTCCCTCGTATCTTCAATGACAAAAGCCCTCTTACTAAGGCAGGTTGCCCCGCTGTCCTTGTTACCCCCCGGCTTTTCAGCCATCAGGCAAGACGACGAGGGGGCGACGTCGCCCTGCCATCTTCAAGATGAAGAAGATGTGCCTACAATATCTGCCAACATCTGGGCTTCCCTCAGATGCTGGAGCTCAGCACTGCAGCGCGCCGTGGCCTCAGAGGCGGATTGCTCCGCAAATGCTGTCAGCATCGATGGATTATCCATCAGCTGTTTCAGCACGCCTTTGGACCTAGCGTCGCTGACCGTATGCAATTCACGATTAGTGTATCCCATCACTATTTTACGGCGGGACTGCACAGCGTCCATGGGTACACTACCACCATGCTGGGCCAGTGTCCTGGCAACAAAACAATCGAACGTCTCGAGATCGTCGATGTTGTCGCCTCGCATGGTGGCCTTGGCGAGCGTCTCCATCAACCCCTGGGGCAGGTTTCCCTGCAATTGATTGCGCTCCTGCGCTGGGGTCGGCTCGCCTGTCAGCACTGTCTGGAAGGACGTGCTGCTTGAGCTCGAGGCGGGTTGCCCCGCAGCTCCAAAACGATCACACCTGATCGACAGATGCCCTGACGGCAACTTCGTCGTCGGCATGATTTTGGAGCCTTCCGGGAGCTCCATCTTGACCTGCCCCTTACCAGGGAATATCAGCTTTTCCTGGCCTCGTTCAAGCACGATGATCGTGCGTTTGTCCTGCATACTATCGAGACCTAGGATGGCTGGCAGGTCCTTTCCACAGCCTGACACAATGTTCGTCTTGTATGAATCGTGTTGGGCTGACCCCTGGTACTCGCAGGCAATGCTAAATGTGCCTACGGTATCCGCTGGGGCCGACCCCTCTCCCACTCCGTTGATATGCAAACGAGAGCGGGGCTCGAACGTACAAGCACGACCATGTGACTCAGCAGCCTGGACGAACTTACGGCTCGTGTTCTCGCCCATGATGTTGATCTTCGAACCGACGTCGATGAGTATGGAATTTCCACCGTCATCCAAGAACGTCTTACTCGGCTGCTTGATGTGCACAGTTTCTGAAGTGTCGGCTGTGTCGGTAGGCGGGTTTCCCCGCGGCACATTCGTACTCCCTGGCGGGTTACCCCGCACGACACTGGCATGCGACTCGCTCTCGGCCATGCGTGCCAGGTCAATGTACTGGAAGTACGACACGTGCTGGGCGTGATCACCACGCTCCTCCCGCCAGTTGGCATACTCATCACGTATGCTCATATACTGCTCGCGGGTAGTGCGCCTTATCAGCGTCAGGTACGAATGAAGGGCGATGTCTTGCAGCCCCTCGTTCGTGACGTGGTCCCGGTACCGCAGCCACTCCTCGAACTCCTCATTCGTCGCTGAGATGTTGATGGCTCTGGCTGCTGTTGCTGCTGACGCCGCTGAGGATTCTGATAGGTCTAACGACGGACGATCAGTTTCAGGATTATTGGCATCTAGCATAAACGTTGTGTGCGTATTATCCATCTGATTCTGGAAATGTCGCACGCGCAACTCGCGCAGCTGATCAGGGCCCAGTGACATCTCAGCCTCGCCTCCACTCTGGGGAGACATCTGAGGAGTATCATGCAGGTTTCCCTGCTGAGGCGCCGTCATCGGGATAAGCTGATCGAAATATCCCGTTGCCATAGGCGGCCTTACCTCTTCAGGCAGGTGTCCCTGCTGGTGTGACGAAACTGTCTGCATAGCTAGCATCCTGGACGTCATCTCCTCCACCATGCTCCTCAGCTCCCGCAGCTCCCTCGCTGACTGCTCGGGAGTCTGACTAAGGGAGCCAGTCCATGGGAAGGACGATGTTATAATGCCAAGTGCACGACAGATCGCACATGGTGGCTGCTGGGGATCTCCCTCACGCTGGTTTGTCACGTGGCCCACCACGTTAGAATTCCAGCATCCCTCGTGGAATAGGTGATTGCACCTCAGGCGGTACACACTATCCCTGGGCTGAAATTCTTCGAGGCATACAGCACAGGTGTCCTCCATCCCAGTAAAGACTTCTACGTCTGCTACCCTGGGATATACCCGCCGCTGCCTCTCCAATACCGTCTCGGAGGGCATGAAGGCTGATGGGGGTGTCCCCGCTGGATTCAGCACTTCCTGCACTTCGACATTGGGCATGGAAGTGGTAGGAGTCACGGCAGGCGAGTTTCCTCGCAAAGGTGAGCCCCTATTCGCACCACGTCGAGTGCAGCTGCACGTGACTGGTCCCGTACACTTTGCACCGCCTGCCTCCTCCTGAAACATGCCTGCTGAGTGTGGTGCGTCTGCCTGATGTAGTCAGGCACGCCCCTACTGCCAGACGATATTGAATGGGCAGTGGGTTGTGCAACCACCTCTGGTGATGTTGGAGAAGGCATGAAGGCCATGTGCGGGTACATGGAGTGGTCACTGCAGCGCACATTGGTGAGGTTATGCATCTGATCCGCCAATTCCCGAACAAATTTGTTCGGGACCCTTGTACCGTCAGGGTATAATGGCGGATTCATCTGCGTGGGTGGTGGCCTCTGGCCCTGAGACATGCTCGGATGGGCGTTGAACGCCGGGATAAAGGCTCGTTGCCGAGCGGGGTCCCGTGGGTTGGGACCCTCCGGTTCCCAGGACCAGGCTGGCCTCCACCTCTGCCCACTTGGGTGAGGCAGATTATGGTTCTGCACCTGCTGTACCGCGGCCGCCACTCTTGAGCGATAGTCGTCGGGTATACCCGCCCTGTGGTGGCTTGGTGTACCAGGCAGGTTTCCCTGCTGACTCGTTGGCGTGCCGGGCGGCATCATGTTGAGGAGGGCTGTGCTGTGATCAGCCCTGGCCGCAGCTAACCTCTCCATGAGTGCGCCGTTTACGGCAGGGCGGACAGGTGTCCCAAATGGGGACTGTGCTGGCGGAGTGCCCGATGGAGTCATGCCCCTTGGAGTGTGCATGCTCTGTGTGGGGCTTGCGTGCATTGGCTCGAACCGAGCAGGTCCGCTTGTAGGCAGGTTTCCCTGCATGGCTTGACGATTTCTCGTGGCCATAGCGGACATTGCTCCCTGGCCTGCGGCCCAGGGATCCTGCTGGTACAGCCTGTCCGCCAGCTGTTCTACCTGGTCAGGGTTCAGCGAAGCTGCAATCTGATCCAGGTCTGAAGTACTTATGGCCTGCCAAGACACGGCGCTCGGCCCTTGGCTTGGGGCACGGCTTGGAGCCGCGCTCCCGGCCTCACTCTCGGTGATCATAAAGATCCGAAAGATCTCAGGCTGGTTTCCCAGCTGGGTGGGGCTGTAGTGGTCCCCAACGTCCCTGTGGAGGTAGACCATGGCTGGATCAACGCCCTCTTGGTCTCGGGACCACTGATACTGAATGCTGGAATCACCAACATCAGCCCACCTATCTGAGGCAGTCATCGTACTGACAGAGACTCGCGCACGGCGGCTCCCCAAATATTCTGGGTTGCGCCATTGCCTTCCAGTGGTCAGGTCCTCTACATGAGAAATGTAATACGGTTCAATGATACCGTTATCTCCCTCGGACAAGAGGACTCCGTTATCGGACCAACAGAACTTCATACCATCTTGTATGGCCTTGCGCCAATCTACAAAGATGATGAGGTCTGAATCTGGGTCCCACCCACTGTTCACGGCACGGCGGCGCACTGTCGGCACGAAATGGATGTGTGAACGGCCTGTCCCCCTTTTCTTCGTGTTGTGCTCAGGTCTACAGGACAGGCCGTACCACATGATACCTTCGAAAGCGTGCCATCGAGTGCCATGCATGGCGACTTCAGGGTATGGGGCCGGTCTCCCGGCGGGTTCGTCGCACAGTACAATGTAACTGTACAGCGACCATGGAGCTTTCAATGTCCATGAATGCCCCTGAGAGGCGCGGACGAAGATAGCGGGCTCGCCGGAGTCCCGCATTAGTACCTTGAATTGAAGGCGCTGTTTTTCTTCTCCGTCTGGTTCACGAACATGAACAACTTCCATCATGATGGCTGCGAGTTGGTCAACCGAGCGACCATACAACTGCTCGCTAATGACTTTGGCCTCGTCATTTTTTGGGTTATGTCCAGCGTGCCTCGAGTGACCTGTGTTCCACGGAAAGTCAGCCACGAGTTCCACGAGGTTAATCCAACCATCATGATCATCAAAAGACCTCAGGCGCCACACAGGATTATGTGACTTATCTGGCGCATGTCTACACATCCTGCTGATAGCTTTGCTTAACCTTTTAAGAGTCTCATTGGATGTGGGAAGAATTCCGGCCTTCCTGCATTCCTTCATGAATGACTCATCCACCGAACGTATCGGTGGGAGCTTCCGAAGTGCCAGTCTATCCCTGATCAGATCTGGAGTCCCACTAGTAAAGGATGTGTCACCTGGGTGGTGCAGCTGAACTACTGGCGGGTTTCCCCGCATCGGAGCCTCTGTTGCTGAAGAGGCTGCGGCTCCTGAAGAGGAGGAAGCTGCGGCGGCAGCGCCTGGCGGGTTTCCCCGCGGAGATGCGCGACTGGCGCTGCCCCTGATCTTCGGCGCCCAGTTACCCCTCGACATAGCACCTTCATCGGACCTCCTGGAACGAGCCGCCACAGGCGAAGCTGGCGCAGGTGCATACCCACTGCGCTCGAAAGCTGCCGCCCGTTTCGCAATGGACTTGCTGCGGCTAAGCGGACGTCTTCGTTCCTCAGTGGGGTCCTGAGGTTGCTGCTTGGGCACAGATGCTGGTGTAGGAGCTGTGCCAATCGGCGGCCTCGGCGTCGCAGATCGAGACACCTCCATATGCACGTCTGGCCCAGGGCTCCGAGAGCTCGCCTTCGGTTTCGGCGCCGGAGGCGGCTTAGGTGTCGGGGGTTCACTCTTGGCCTTCGAAGTTAGTGGGGGTGGGGGCTTTCTAGCCCCCTTCATGTAGAGCTTGCTGGAATCCTCCAGCATCTTGCGAGCTGCCTCGCGTGTGCGTTCTTCTACTGTCCGAATACGCTCCTCATCTTCCGCCACACGTTGAGCCTTTGTCTCGTCCTTGATGATCGGCTCTGGTTGTTGGGACTGGCTAGAGACGCCAGGCGAGTTTCCTCGCATACCAGGAAGACTAAAGAGCGCGTCTTTCTCTTCCTGGGTCATGGCTACCATCCCCCTTGGAGCCGGAGTAGGTTTCTCTTCTTCTTTCGGATCCAAGTGGCCCAAGATCCCGAGACGACTATTCACTACTGCGATCTCTTCCGGTGTCATCGGGCCAAGTGGCGGATGGCCCTCTTTAGGAGGGGTTTTGCCCCTGTTGGGGCTCAGGCCTTCGTTGTTTCCAACGGGGCATCCTGGCCTGTGATTCTGGAACGGCTGGGAACAAGGACCACATGCAGCGTGAGGCCTATACTGCTTGCGAGCCGCGATAATATCTCGCAGCTGGGTCCGCGCTTCTTGAATTTCAGGGCGGCGGATGTTTGTTGCAAGCTGATAGCCGCCACGGATGGGCCTGCCATCGCCGTCCCTATAGGCAGGATTGCCCTGGCCAAAGGCCGAGTGTTCCCCTTTTCGGCGTCGTGGGTCGTTGTACGGAAGTAGCTGGCCACCTCTTCTGAGGGCGTGTTCCTTTGGGCCAGCCTGTCTCCACTCACGAGGAAGTCGAGCCTGGGGATGTGGCTCTTCTCTGACGCGCGTATGGGAACGAGATCTTCTGGTGTTCTCATCAGAAGAAGCTGCCGATGCAGCAGGAGCGGCACCCGTTGGAGGTGCTTGAGGAGGCTCCTCTGCGATCCCAGATGGATCGCTCGATGGGGGCAGGTCTCCCTGCTGGGTGGAGGTCGGCGCAAGTGGCTCTTGTGCCGATGGTGATGATGATTCAGACTCATCAGGGTCGAAATCGACCTCTTCCTCACCAGTCACGTCCATCATGAGGATGGTGACGTCATCCTCATCTAACCCACAACCATCGCCTTCTACTTCTTCTGATGTCGAACTACCAATTATGATGGCCATTGGCGCATCTGGTAAAGGCAGGTTTCCCTGCATGGCTGGCGTCTGGGCGTCGCTCGGCTGTCCTGGAGTAGGAGGCACAGTCGTCGGCTCAGGGTCATCGACGAGCATAGGCTGCCTAGCAATGATACGCATGGCCGTATGGTTTGGCCTCATCCCCAGCTCCTGGAGATTCCATCCTGGCGGGGGAAGATCATGACCACGCATAGCCATTGCCATTTCCAGGGCACGACGCCATCTACCATGGGAGTATATCAAGTGTCTCTGCACTTCCTGAGGATTTATACTGTCAATGAGAATCAAAGCTGCCAAGAGTAGCTCTGAGCTACCGCAAGCATCATTGTCCTGTTCTGTCATGATGCCAGCTTCGATGTGTTCTTGACTCTCAGGATAACCAATCGTAAGTATCTCATGCATCCTCATGAGGGTCTGCAAAAGGGTACGTGGTCCATATTCGCCTGGAGCAAGCGAACCAGGAGGTATGAACGGAATATCTGGTTCGCCTGCAATGAAGGCCTGAACAAATGCCTGAGACTCCATTTCAATTAGGTCTTCAGTGGTCTGGGGATATTCTCCCATCAAAGAAGGCCTGTTTCCAGGCGGGATTTCGGGCGGAGGTTCGAGGTTCCGTTGAACCTCGGAGGGCGAAGCCTCTATAGTGGTGTCCTCGTCGTCGCTCTCGTAGGCCATGATGTTACCTGGGTTCCCGAACATCCAGTCGAAGAAGGAAAGAGGCTCGTTTCCGAGCGTACCGTGTTCCACGGGAGTGAGTTCATTACTGCCCGTGACGAACCGGCGGACGTACTCGAGGTAATACGCGTATAATCCATGACCATACCCCTCGAGCTCGTCAATGTTGTCCATGCCAACGACCCATGTGAAAAATATCTGTTCCATAGCCTCAAAGTCCTGGAGGCTCAGATACTCAATGGATGGCGTGCTTGAGCCGAAATGGACTTCGGACGACATGCCCTTTCCATTTCCCTTCGCTGGACAATCTCGCACAAGATGATCGGCACTACCACATTCATGGCATTTGAGAACCTGGCCGTCTCTACCTCGCGGGTTTCCCCGCCTACCTTTACCTTTACCTGAGGTCTCTCTACGGCCTTTACCGCGGCCTTTTCCCCCAAAGAATATCTCATCATGTTGTTCATCTGAGAGCCTCTGGAGAAATGCCGCGATACCTCGCCCGTTCAACCTCCGACGACCACGCTTGCCTTTACCCTTTCCTTTAAAACTTCTGCGTATCCTCCTTCTAACACGACGCACTGGTTTTCGTGTGAACCTCCTCCACCTTCGTTTAGCCTGTTGTAACAGCCAGAATAAATGCTCAGCACGCTGATTGTCGTTATCCATATTCATGATATCTGACCAATCTAGAGCTTCAACACCATCTGATGATATAGTGTCTGTATCGGTGCCGGAGTCGAAATCTTCGTCTCCTAAATAGGTGGATACACCGTCGGTTAGGGGATTTGATTCCCCCCATAACGAGCGGTGTGGTTGTGGTTCTCTAGAAGGAGGGCTGGTTGCCCAGCTTGGTTGTGATCGATCCCCTGCTAATAAAGCAGTGGATTCTCCTGGGTCATCGGCCCATATGTTTGAGGGCCCGTTTCCAGGCTGGGCTTCAGTAGTCAAGGTAGTGTAGAAATTTCCACTACCAGATCCCCTTCCTCTTCCAAACACGGATCCTATGTTGCCAGGAGATCGTTCGGATAGGTGACCTACCGAACGCATCCTTTCCAGCAGCTCATCATATTGTTGTTGTGTTCGAGGCATTTGGTGGTTGAGTGGCTGTAAGAGTTGCATGGCTTTCTGGTTGCCGACGCCTAAGGCGCGGAATAGGATAGTGGTTAGCAGTTGGAAGTTAGGAAGGTCGAATCCCACCGACTGTGCCTCAAGTCGGGCCATTTCGAATCGGGTAAGAGTGACATCGATTCGTTCCCCGTGAGGCACATGGAAGTCGATGAGTTGTGTGCCGGAAGTGAGCTGTCGCTCATCTTCCAGGCGTTCGAACTTCATGCTGAGGAGGAACATGATGTAAGTTACTGGGTCTGTGTGGACCCCATCAATGTCAGCACCATAGTTTATAATGTCAGGCGGTACCCTCATGGCGAGTGTCCTCGCTAGGCCTCCCAGGCCGCGTTGTATTGCGGCCGCTTGGGCCTGTGGCGTCATACGTCCGCTTGTAACGTTGAGCCACGCGTTGACCTCGTAAATGTACTCACGAAAAGGTACATTACCCTGAGGGTCCCAATATGGGCCATGTGTTTGCCCATCGGTGCTGTTATCTCCCCGACGCATGTGTGCGATTGCTGCCCCCAGCGCGAACCATATGATAGCGAAAACGATTAGCCCGAGAATGTGTAACGAAGGACGGTTATGATGAGCGGTGTCGCGCTGGGGTAGCGCCTTGTCGAGTCTTCGAGGCGCTCTGTCTGGCGGGTTTCCCCGCCCTTGCTTCAGGTATTGCGTTATTGGCTCGTTGCCGAGCGGTTGATAGTAACGCAATGATGAAGCGTATATGGTACCGATCTGGTCGTCTAGACGTCGTACCTCTCGTGTAGCTTCTTGCTCTTGAATAGATCCTCGTAAATGTACTGGGAGTGGTGGCGCAGGGTAGTAGGTGGTCACGAAGATCGTGCCGAAGAATGTGAGGCTGAGAAGAGCAAGAGCTGACCACACGAGAGTGCGGCCAGCTCCGCTACCAAGTCGAAAGTGAGCCTGGTAACTCAAATAGGGCATATAGCCTGGCAAATTGCATCCATCGCTCTGCTGTGAAGGTACAGTATGAGGGGTGGATGGGTAAGATAGGATAAGATCGATGTAATGATCTTTCCAGCACATAGCGAACATTCGCGGTGTCCGGGCAAATAGGGCGCGCGTGCCTTGAGCCCAAGGCAGCGGCGCGCGAGCTATGCTCCCGATACTGTAACATCTCCCAAAGAGCTACCCTTAAAGTGCGCAAACAAGAAGCAGTGGCTGTGGTCATTTTCCCGTCCCGCAGACACCGCTGCTCCCCGGGCCTCTCACTGGGTCGGGCCTGTCCCCCTACAGGGGGATTCTGGACGAAAGTATACAAATACTCAAAAAATGCTCAAAAGATGCCCCAAAATACTCAAAAGATGCCCGGCCGGGAGGCCGCGCGGCCCCGAGGCAACTCCTCGGGAGGGGGGGGGGGTGGGCGACACTAAAGGGCGTGAGAACGACCACAGCCACTGCTCTTCTCTTGTTGCCGCCTTCCAGCCAGCAGAAACAAAGCAGTGGTTGTGGTCATTTTCGTTAAGCGTGGCGCCAGGGAAATGACCACAACCACTGCTTCTTTTTCGGTCGGCTGGAAGGCGGCGCAAACAAGAAGCAGTGGCTGTGGTCATTTTCCCGTTCCGCAGACACCGCTGCTCCCCGGGCCTCTCACTGGGGGGTCGGGCCTGTCCCCCTACAGGGGGATTCTGGACGAAAGTATACAAATACTCAAAAAATGCTCAAAAGATGCCCAAAAATACTCAAAAGATGCCCGGCCGGGAGGCCGCGCGGCCCCGAGGCAACTCCTCTGGGGGGGGGGGGGGGGGCGACACTACAGGGCGTGAAAACGACCACAGCCACTGCTCTTCTTTTGTTGCCGCCTTCCAGCCAGCGGAAAGGAAACAAAGCAGTGGTTGTGGTCATTTTCGTTAAGCGTGGCACCAGGGAAATGACCACAAGCACTGCTTCTTTTTCGGCCGGCTGGAAGGCGGCGTAAACAAGAAGCAGTGGCTGTGGTCATTTTCCCGTCCCGCAGACACCGCTGCTCCCGGGGCCTCTCACTGGGTCGGGCCTGTCCCCCTACAGGGGGATTCTGGAAAAAATATACAAATACTAAAAACATCCTCAAAAGATGCCCCAAAATACTCAAAAGATGCCCGGCCGGGAGGCCGCGCGGCCCCGAAACAACTCCTCGGGAGGGGGGGGGGGGGGGCGACACAACAGGGCGTGAAAACGACCACAGCCCTGCTCTTCTTTGTTGCCGCTTCCCGCCAGCAGAAACAGAGCAAGTGGTTGTGGTCCATTTTCGTTATGAGTGGCACCAGGGAAATGACCACAACACTGCTTGCTTCTTTTCGCCGGTCTGGAAGGCGGCGCAACAAGAAGAAAAACAAAAAAAAAAAAAAAAAAAAAAGTGCTGTGGTCGCGGGGCCGTCCCGCAGACCAACGCTGCTCCGGGCCTCTCACTGTGTCGGCGCCTGTCCCCCTACAAGGATTCTGGGCGAAAATATACAAATACTCCAAAGATGCTCAAAAAAGATGCCCAAAATACTCAAAAGATGCCCGCCGGGAGCCGCGCGGCCCCGAGGCAACTCCTCGGGAGGGGGGGGGGGGCGACACTAAAGGGCGTGAGAACGACCACAGCCACTGCTCTTCTTTTGTTGCCGCCTTCCAGCCAGCAGAAACAAAGCAGTGGTTGTGGTCATTTTCGTTAAGCGTGGCGCCAGGGAAATGACCACAACCACTGCTTCTTTTTCGGCCGGCTGGAAGGCGGCGCAAACAAGAAGCAGTGGCTGTGGTCATTTTCCCGTCCCGCAGACACCGCTGCTCCCCGGGCCTCTCACTGGGTCGGGCCTGTCCCCCTACAGGGGAATTCTGGGCGAAAAAATACGAATACTCAAAAAATGATCAAAAGATGCCCAAAAATACTCAAAAGATGCCCGGCCGGGAGGCCGCGCGGCCCAGAGGCAACTCCTCGGGGGGGGGGGAGGGGGGGGCGACACTACAGGGCGTGAAAACGACCACAGCCACTGCTCTTCTTTTGTTGCCGCCTTCCAGCCAGCAGAAACAAAGCAGTGGTTGTGGTCATTTTCGTTAAGCGTGGCACCAGGGAAATGACCACAACCACTGCTTCTTTTTCGGTCGGCTGGAGGCGGCGCAAACAAGAAGCAGTGGCTGTGGTCATTTTCCCGTCCCGCAGACACCGCTGCTCCCCGGGCCTCTCACTGGGTCGGGCCTGTCCCCCCTACAGGGGGATTCTGGGCGAAAAAATACAAATACTCAAACAGTGCTCAAAAGATGCCCCAAAATACTATAAAAATACACCCCTGCCTACTTTTTGACTCTTTCTGACTATCCCCCCCTGTAAAGGGACAGGCCCGATTTGAGCCTCTCACGGGGTGCGCTCTGCCCCGGACTGCATCGCGAATCCGGCCGCGGCGGCGAGGGCCTGCCAGGAGGCCCAGAGGGGCAAGGACGAGCAGCGGTATCTAGATCGCCTAGCTTCGCGCGTCGCGCGGCTCTCTCCGCCGCCGTGGCAAGGCCGCCTCTCCAAGCCAAGCCGCGGTGCGCGAACCGCGATGATCTTGGCGCCCCTGGGGTGGCCCTGGGTGTGTATCGGTACCTCTTCTCTCTCCGAGTAGGGCGAAGCCAGGGCGAGGATTCATTCGGGCGAGGAAACATCGAGAATCTCTGAGAGCCAGCGGCTCTGGAGGACGTCCCGGGCGCCGCGGCCTTCTCAGACTGGAACGTTCTGGCACGGATTCGCCCTCGCCCTGGCCCCGGCCGGCCAGACCCCGGCGAAAGGCCGCGCCTGCGCGCAGCCAGCAGCGGGGCGGGGCGGGCAGGACAGGGCCTGCCCGAGGGCAGCGGGCCCAGGGGGCTCCTGCGGCGGCGCTGGCGCACCGGGCCCCGGCCCGCCATGCTCGGGCGGGGGGGGCGGCTGCTGCGGCGGCGGCTGCGGCTGTGGCCTCGGCGGCCCCAGCCCTGCGGGCGCCACTCGCAGAGGCCGGGCGAGTCGGGGCGGGCGCGCGCGGAAGCGCGGACGACGGCTCCGCGGACCTGGCGCGTGGGCACCGGAGCCACGGCTCGGGCAGAGTGCCGCCCGAAACGTCCTCCTCCTCCTCCTCCTCCTCCTCCTCCTCCTCCTCCTCCTCCTCTTTTTCCTCCTTTTCCCATTCGGGCGCGACCTGTTCCTCGGGGCTGTGGCGCCGAAACGTCGGGCCTCAGGGGGCGGGGGTCGATGCAGACGGGGGTCAGCCAGAGCGCCGGATCTTGCAGGGCCCTGCAGAGCCAGGGGCGCACGGACCGAGGCTACGGCGGCCAGGATCCTGCAGGATCCTGCGGGAGCTCGCAGGATCCAACAATGCCTCATGACGCGAGTCTACGTTGACCCAAGTCAGTGCGTCCCCGAATGCGGCATGATTTGGCGGCGGGGCGCGCCGACTTGGCATGGAAGCGAGGCCCGCCGCTAATCCACGCCAGCTGACTCCATGCGTGAGGATAGCAACTCGGGGGCCTCGGGTGTCCTCGAAATTCCGGTTTTCGGGGGCTCTAGCGTGCGCTAGCGTCCGGTAGTCGATGAGAAACGAGGGGATCCGCCCCGACCAGATCTCCACAGTGCGGCGGCAACGGGCCCGTCGTGGACAGATGCGCAAAAACGATTTGTCGCCGCACGGACCACTTGAAAAATCAATCAAATGAGTCGTGCGCCGTGCGATGGGCGCGCCGTGGGCGGCTCACTTCACGCACGTGTCACGCGCAATATGTTTTGGTGCGACGGCGACGGGGGGTTGGCCAGACATATGGACAGCACAAACCACGCAGGTGGGTTAACAGTGCGACAGCGACCGCGGGGCCGAGGCAGATGGGCCCTTTACTGAATTACTCCGACGCTCTCCACACGATGCGACGGCGACGGCGGGGTAGGGGGCCAGACAGATGGCCAGCGCGCAACCGCAAACGATGGCCAGGCCAACGGTGCGACAGCGACCAGCGGGGCCACGACACATGCTCAGCTTCTCCCCCCACACACACACACGCACACGCACACACGCACACACGCACACACACACACACACACACACACACACACCGCGCAGCGCGACGGCGACGGAGGTTCCCAGACCCCCGACGTCATGATTTTTTCATGACGTCGACCCCCCGAGGTCTCGACCCATTCCCCGGGACCGGTTTTTCGTCCTGAGTCGTTTTTTGACGGTCCCGAGGGCCGGTAAGGGCCCCCCCAAAGAAAATAAAAAAATAAAAAAAAAAAAACAAAAAGAAAAAAAACAAAAAAACAAAAAAAAACAAAAAAAAAAAAAATAGAAACAACAAAAAAAAAAAAAATAAACTAAATACACAACAAAAAAAAAATAAAGAAAAAACAAAAAAAAAAAAAAAAAAAAATGTAAAGAAAAAAAAAAAAAAAAAAAAAAACCAAAGAAATGAAAAACAAAAAAAGAACAATAAGACAAGAAAACAAAAAAAAAAAAAAACAAACCCCAAAAGAAAAAAACAAAAATCTAAAAAATAACATAAATTAAAAAAAACACATACACAACAGCAAAAGCCAAAAAAAAACAGTCCAAAACTAGTGAAAAACCTCTCGTCGTGACTTTTTCATAACTCGAGGGGGTCTGGGGAGGTTGGTCTCGCAGTTGGACCGGACGCGCGGTGGGCCTACCAGGAGTGCGGCCGCCAGCGGCGGCCTCGAGACAGATCGGCGTGATCGGGGCCCCCCAGGGTCTCAACAGGCACCAGAGAAGGCACCGCGGCCACCACGGCCACCAAGGCCACCGCGGCCGCCGCGGCCACCGCGGGCGCCACGGGCACCACGGCAGCCGCGGCCGCCACGGCCGCCACGCCCACCACGGCCACCATGACGGCCAACACGGCCACGAGGGCCACCAAAGCCGCCACGGACGCCCTAACGAGTCCACTGGAACTCTGAAGCCCCTTGAGGGGAACCCTCGAGGGCCCCTAAACGAGCTCCAGAAGGGTCCCAAGAGTACCCCAAGATGGCTCCAAGAGTCGTCCAATGACCAAGGGACTCCCACGACGACAATGACAACGAGTGACGACGAACACGGCGAAGGCTGATGACCAAAGGGCTCTCACGACGACAACAACAACGACGACGACGACCGACGACGACTGACGACGATGACAATGACGACGACCGACCGACGACGACACGACCACCGACGACGACTGACGACGACAATGACCACAACAGACGACGACGACAACGGACGACCGACAACGACGACTCCCATGGCCGCTCCCAGAAGACGCTTTTGTGTGGCGGGCTGGCCCTCCGCGCCAGCCTCCACGTCGGGCTACGACGACGACGACTGCCGACGACGACCGACGACGACGACGACGACGACGACGACGACGACGACGACGACGACGACTGACGACGACGACTACGACGACGACGACGACGGCGACGACGACGACGTACGACGTCAACAACGTCGACGACGACGATGACGACGACTGACGACGACGACGACGACGACGACGACGACGACGACGACGACGACGACGACGACGACGACGACGACGACGACGACGACGACGACGACGGGCGACGACTGCCGACGACGACTGAAGACGACGACGACGAAACGTACGCATCCGAGAGCATGCAACGACGAGCCACCTAGCGAGAAAACGAGCCAACCGTCCAGCAGCCAGCCCGCCAACAACCAACCAGACAGGACGACCGACGACGACGACGACGACCAACGACGACCGACGACGGACGACGATCGACGACGACGACGACGACGACGACGACGACGACGACCGACGACGACGACGACCGACGACGGCGACGACGACGGCGACTGACGACGACGACGATGACGACGACGACCACCACCGACCACCACCACCACCAGCGACGACGACAGGCGACGACGACGCTGACCGACCGACAGCGACGACGACGACGACGGCGGACAATGAAAACGACGACCGACGACGACAGACGACGACGATCGACGACGACGACGAGGAGAACGACCCCGACCACGACCACGATGACGATGAGGCAGCCAGCCAGCAAACCAGGCAACAGACACCAAGGCAGCCGTTCAGCCAAACATTTTCGATGCGCTTCCCTTGTGTAACGTGCAGCGCACAGGTAACACACCAGCGGGTGGGTCACCCAAAAACTTGTTGAGCGAGTGGGTCACACCAGCGGGTGGGCGGCCAACGATCTGGTGACCCGCGCGCGGGCGGGTCACCCGAAATCTGGTTGATCACCGTGAAGGGTTCACTGTGGTCCCCAGGCCACAACTGGCGACTTTTCCGCTGTGGAACTCCCCACGTGCGCGTCCGCGAGCGCGCGAGGGTGACCGACGCGCGTGGCGGGTCACTCGAAATCCGGCTGGTCACCGTTAAAGATTCATTTTAGTTCCCAGACCAACATGGCGATTTTTACATTGTGGACACTACAAATATCGCCACGCGCGCGGGTCACATGGTAGACACCACAGAACTTGCCGCGCGCGCGTCCGCGCGCGCGGGAGCGGGTAACCGACGCACGGGCGGATCACCCGAAGTCCAGCTGGTCACCGTTAAGGGTTCACTGTAATTTCCAAGCAAACATGGCGATTTCTCCATTGTGGGCACTACAATACTCGCCACGCGCGCGTCCGCGCGCGCGCGATCGGTTGACCGACGCACGGGCGGATCACCCGAAATCCGGCTGGTCACCGTTAACGGTTCACATTGGTTTCCAGGCAAACGTAGCGAGTTCTCCATTGTGGATACTACAATGCTCGCCACTCGCGCGTCCGCGCGCGCGCGATAGGGTGACCGACGCACGGGCGGATCACCCGAAATCCGGCTGCTCATCGTTAAGGGTTCACTTTAGTTTCCAAGCAAGCATGGCGACTTCTCCATTGTGGACAGTACAATACTCGCCACGCGCGCGTCCGCGCGCGCGCGATCGGGCGACCGAAGCACGGGCGGATCACCCGAGATCCGATTGGTCACCCTCAAGGGTTCACTTGAGTTTCCAAGCCAACATGGCGACTTCTCCATTGTGCACTACAGAACTCATATCGCGCGCGTCCACGCCTCAAGGGTTCCAACGCCCCCCATTGCCTGGATGTGACCGCCGAGCTCGCCGTTCTTCTTGGTTGCATAGTGGTTGCCCGCAGAGCCGTCGGACCAGCCTTCTTCAGCAGCTTCGGTCGGCTCCTCCAACGGGGGGGGGGCATTAGCTCAGCTTGCTTGAGCTCAGCAGAGAGCTGCTGGACCTGCCTCTGCATATGCTTGTGCTGTACGGCCATGACTTCAGCTGACTTCCCCGCACTTGGCCACGGTGGCGGCGTGCGAAAGAAACACGGGGCAGCAGGCTCGGGCGGGCCAGCGAACGCCGTTCTCTTGGCCAACCCACAACTGCTGCAGGCCAGTTTGTCAAAGAAATTCACATACGGCTTGTGGTCCCGACCGAAGCAAATCCTGCAGCACCACTCCGTCCGACGGGCTGCCCTCGCGCGACCTCCACTGCCTGCAGATCCACCAACAGGCTGCGGCGCCATGGCTCCAAGAGAGCTCCACTCCTGAATGTCTTGCACTTGTGAGCTCCTGCTGGAAACAACGGCGCCTGCAGTGGCAGGCAAGAAAGGATACAGAGACACCGCGTGGCTAGCCGCGGACCAGCGATATCCACTCGGACCACCTGCCAGCCACGCGTTTTGAACCAAAATGGCCACGGATGTGTGTGCGCGTGTGTGTGTGTGCGTGCTTGTGTGTTGTGTGTGTGTGTGTGTGTGTGTGTGTGTGTGTGTGTGTGTGTGTGTGTGTGTGTGTGTGTGTGTGTGTGTGTGTGTGTGTGTGTGTGTGTGCGCGTATGTCTGTGTGTCTGTGTGTGGTGTCTGCGTGTCTGTTTGTGTGTGTGTGCGTGCCTGTGTGCGTGTTTGTGTGTATGTGTCTGTGTGTGTGTCTGTGTGTTTGTGTGTGTGTGCGTGTGTATGTGTGCGTGTGTGCGTGCGCGTGCGTGTGTGTGTGCGTGTGTGTGCGTGTGTGTGTGTGTGTGTGTGCGTGTGTGCGTGTGTGTATGTGTGTGTGTGTGTGTGATTGTGTGTGTGTGTGCGTGCGTGTGCGTGCGCGTGTACGTGCGCATGTAAGTGTAAGTGTAACCGTAAGTGTGCGCGTGCGAGTGCGCGTGGGCGTGGGCGTGTGGGTGTGGGCGTGGGTGGGGGTGTGGGTGCGGGTGTGGGTGTGGGTGCGTAGATGTAGATGTGTGTGTGTGTGCGTGTGTGTGTGTGGTGTGTGTGTGTGTGTGTGCGTGCGTGCGTGCGTGCGTGTGTGTGTGTGTGTGTGCGTGTGCGTGTGCGTGTGCGTGTGCGTGTGCGTGTGCGTGTGCGTGTGCGTGTGCGTGTGCGTGTGTGTTGTGTGTTGTGTGTTGTGCGTGTGCGTGTGCGTGTGCGTGTGCGTGTGTGTGTGTGGGTGTGTGCATGCGTACGTGCGTGCGTGCGTGCGTGCGTGTGTGCATGTGTGTTTGCGCATGGATCAAGAGCCGCGGCGGCGCTGCCACCAGTGCAACTCACATGGACCTCAACCAATACCCTGCTTCTTTATATCCACGCCCCTTCAGCCTGCCCCTCAGCGGAAATCATTCCGGCGCGCTGCCCCCCCGCAAGCGGGGCGCCCCTCGCCGTCTCTCTCTTCCCTCCCAGTCGCCCCCGCCCTTGGCCACGCCCTCCGGTCCTCTGGCCGCCCTGCCCTGGCTCTCCCCCGATGCAGCGACGAATCTGCACAACGCACGCGCCCCCGCCAGAGAACTCCTCGAGCGCCGACACGAACCGGTGGAGCATCTTCACGGACCGGAAGGGCTCCGCGTCGTCCGGGCCGCCAGCCGGCCAGCTCGGCCGCCAGCGCGGCGCGGGCAGCGAGCGCGCGCTCTTGGCCGAGCGCGCTCCGCAGCTGCCGCGCTGGCCCTCCGTCACGGTCGGGCCCTCCGCCCCTCTCGGCTACACGCAGGAGTGACCCTGGGTAAGAGTGCTTTTTGGTGCGCGGCTTTTTTGGGGGGCCGCGGGGAGACCAGACCTGGGCGCACAAGCCGCTGCTACCGCGTCGTTTTCGGCCATCTGAGGACCCATCTGCACCCGCAACAAAGGTCACTCCGGCGAACGGTCACTCTTGCGTCTGGTCGCCCCTCTGCCCTCTCCCACGCTTCGGCTCGTCCCTCTCCGGGGCCGCAGGCGCGCAGCCGCTCCGTCCGCCCCCTGTCCTCCCCCGGGGCTCCGCCGCGGGCCTCGCTGCCCTCCTGTCCCCCGCGCCGCCCACGGGGCTGCCCTGCCTCCTCGCCCTCGCCCTGGCCCGCCGCCGCTGCGGCGGGCCTCCGCTCCGCCACGCCTCTTCTGGCCTCGGCCTGCCACCGTTCGCACTCCATCCCGAGCCCTCGGAACGGCCTCCTCGTCTCTCGTCCCTCTCCGCCCCCTCTCCCCGCCTCCGGCGCACCCCCCTCGCGACTGCCACCGTTCGCACCGCACCCCTGGCCCTCGGAACGGCCTCTTCGTCTCTCGTTCCTCTCCGCCCCCTCTCCCCGCCCCCGCGCACCCCCCTCGCGACTGCCACCGTTCGCACCGCACCCCTGGCCCTCGGAACGGCCTCCCCGTCTCTCGCTCCTCTCCGCCCCCTCTCCCCGCCCCCGCGCACCCCCCTCGGGATTGCCACTGTTCGCACCGCACCCCTGGTCCTCGGAACGGCCTCCTCGTCTCTCGTCCCTCTCCGCCCCCTCTCCCCGCCCCCGCGTACCCCCCTCGCGATTGCCACTGTTCGCACCGCACCCTGGTCCTCGGAACGGCCTCCCTCGCCTCTCGCTCCTCTCCGCCCCCTCTCCCCGCCCCCTGCGCACCCCCCTCGCGCCTGCCACCGTTCGCACCGCACCCGTGGCCCTCGGAACGGCCTCCTCGCCTCTCGCTCCTCTCCGCCCCCTCTCCCCGCCCCCGGCGCACCCCCCTCGCGCCTGCCACCGTTCGCACCGCATCCCTGGCCCTCGGAACGGCCTCCTCGCCTCTCGCTCCTCTCCGCCCCCTCTCCCCGCCCCCGGCGCACCCCCCTCGCGCCTGCCACCGTTCGCACCGCATCCCTGGCCCTCGGAACGGCCTCCTCGCCTCTCGCTCCTCTCCGCCCCCTCTCCCCGCCCCCGGCGCACCCCCCTCGCGTCCTGCCACCGTTCGCACGCACCCGTGGCCCTCGGAACGGCTCCGCACTCGCTCCTCTCAGCCCCCTCTCCCCGCCCCAGGCGCACCCCCCTCGCGCCTGCCACCGTGCCACCGCATCCCTGCCCTCGGAACGGGCCTCCTCGACGCTCGCTCCTCTCCCCCCCCCCCTCTTCCCCCCTCCCCGGGCGCACCTCCTCGCGCCTGCCACCGTTCGCACCGCATCCCTGGCCCTCGGGAACGGCCTCCTCGCCTCGCTCCTCTCCGCCCCCTCTTCCCCGTTGTTCCGCCCCCCGGCGCCCCCCCATTGCGGCCTGCCACCGTTCGCAACGCCACACCACCCTGGCCCTCGGAACGGCTCCTCGCCCCTCGCTCCTCTCCGCCCCCTCTCCCCGGCCCCGCGCAGCCCCTGTCGCGCCTGCCAACGTTCGCACCGCATCCCTGGCCCTCGGAACGGCCTCCCCGTCTCTCGCTCCTCTCCGCCCCCTCTCCCCGCCCCCGGCGCAGCCCCCTCGCCGCGCCTGCCACCGTTCGCACCGCACCCCTGGCCCTCGGAACGGCCTCCTCGCCTCTCGCTCCTCTCCGCCCCCTCTCCCCGCCCCGGCGCAGCCCCCTCTCCGCCCCCTCTCCCCGCCCCGGCGCAGCCCACTCGCGACTGCCACTGCTCGCACCGCATCCCTGGCCCTCGGAACGGCCTCCTCGCCTCTAATTCCTCTCCGCTCCCTCTCCCCGCCCCCGGCGCAGCCCCCTCGCGACTGCCATCGTTCGCACTGCACCCCTGGCCCCTCTCCCCGCCCCCGTGTGGTCAGAAGTCGGTCTTCGACTCTCGTTCCTCTCCGCCCCCTCTCCCCGCCCCCGCGCACCCCCCCCGCGCCTGCCACCCTCGCGGCTGAGCCCTCGTGGACGGATCCGGCTCCTCCCTGCGGCGCGAGCTGGCCCGGTCGGTGCCCGCCTCCCCGCGGGCCTCCTCCCTGCGCCGCGCCGCGCCGCCGCGGCGCGCGGCCGCGGCGCCGGAAGTGCGCATGTGTGCGCGCGCCTGCGGAGCCCCACGCGCGGGGAACGGAGCTCCTCCTCCTCCTCCTCCTCCTCCTCCTCCTCCTCCTCCTCCTCCTCCTCCTCCCCTCCCCTCCCCCTCCCCCTCCTCCCCTCCTCCTCCTCCTCCTCCTCCTCCTCCTCCTCCTCCTCCTCCTCCTCCTCCTCCTCCTCCTCCTCCTCCTCCTCCTCCTCCTCCTCCCCCATGCGCCGATGGGATGTCACGTCTGTGGAGCCCCGGGGTGGGCGCGGCCAGGAGGCGGCTCTTCGGGCCAGGCCCTTCCTCAACACATGACGTCAAGGAGCGGTCCCTTCCTCTTGCAGGCTCTGTTTGTGAAGACGCCAAGGAGAGCTTCTGGTGGGGAGTGCTGCTCCGTGTCGTCCCATCTAGCAGGGGAGATGAATGCGGCAATGAGTCATGTTTACCTTGATGGATGAGCTACACTGGCAGCCATCTTTCATCCCGGTACAGCGGGAACCATTGTGACGTTGTGGATTCGTGTGCGGGTGTGCTTCAGATGCTTTCAGTAGCTTAGCACACGAATTTCTATACAAAAGAAGTGGTGTCGCATCGCAGTCGACAGATGCGCCCAAAAGCGATAAGAGCGATATCGAATCGATGGCAACAGAGTGGCGTGTTGTGAACGGCTGTGGATGACATCCTTGGTCAGTCGGCACAGCTATCACTCTTCGGTGCAAATGGTACTTGAACTCTGCTGCGGAAGTTGCAACCCGACACCTCGTCCACGACAGAACAGCCACGACAGAATAGGGGCGAGGGAACAGACGGAGACCGGCAGTGGCGTAAGCAGGACGCAAAGCCGGCTGAAGAAATCCGCTTAGGCCGCCGCTGGTGCTGCAGCTGCTGGTGCTGCAGCTGCTGGTGCTGCAGCTGCTGCTGCTGCGCAAAATACGCCGTCCACATTGCCTGCGGGGAGCGCAATCACCCGGAGGTGAACGACAAAATCGCGCACTGCCTTCTGCTGCTTCTCGCATCGTTGCTCGGGGGCCTCTTAAAAAGCTCCCCTGGTCCTTCGGCCCCCCGACGTCGCCCGGGCTCTCCATCGAGGCATTGCCCCAGTTTATGCCTCACAGACACCTTCAGTGAACATACGCGCGTTCTTCCCACACAGTGTACACCGCTTTACATGATACCCGATCACTCGTGTGCTCGTGCACCGCACGTGAAAAACAACGCCTCTTACTTCGGGCGGCCCATTATGGCTTCGGGATAGCTCGCATGACACTTCTGTGCGTTCTTTGTAGAATAGGTTTAAGTCGGGCCTGCCCCCCTACAAGGGGATTTTTGACGACAAATAAACTATCCCGGCAAAGCAACCTAACAGCGATGTGTAGAAGCATATCTGAAAGCATTTCCCCTAAGATTCACATGAAAATCCAGTTGTAGAATTCTGCTGTTCTCGCAGTCGTAGTCGCATTCGCGATGACAGTCGCAGCGGCAACGGCAGTCGCAGTCACAGCCTCAGCCTCAGCCTGCCTCAGCCTCAGCCTCAGCCTGCCTCAGCCAGCCTGCCTCAGCCTCAGCCTGCCTCAGCCTCAGCCTGCTTCAGCCTCAGCCTCAGTCTGCCTTCAGCCTCGGCCTCAGCCTCAGCCTGCCTCAGCCTCAGCCTGCATCAGCCTCAGCCTCAGCCTCAGCCTGCCTCAGCATCAGCCTGCTCAGCCTCAGCCTCAGCCTGCCTCAGCCTCAGCCTCAGTCTGCTTCAGCCTCAGCCTCAGTCTGCCTTCAGCCTCGGCCTCAGCCTCAGCCTGCCTCAGCCTCAGCCTGCCTCGGCCGCAGCATCAGCCTGCCTCAGCATTCAAAATGTGGCCCAAGAATGGAGTTCTGGGAACTAGAAGAACACGAAGTGGCCTACAGTTGGCTCTGGGCATTCAAAATCATGCCCAGGAATGGTGTTCTGGGAACTTGAAGAGTACGAAGTGGCCTACAGTTGGCTCCGGGCATCCAAAATGTGGCCCGGGAATGGAGTTCTGTGAAATCGAAGAGCACGAAGTGGCCTACAGTTGGCTCCGGGCATCCAACATGTGGCCCGGGAATGGAGTTCTGAGAGGTCGAAGAGCACGAAGTGTGTGACTGTTGACGAAAAACGAGCCCGGCTCTGTTCCCGGTTCTCCAGAATGTGGCCCGGGAATGGAGTTCTGGGAGGTCGAAGAGCACGAAGTGTGTGACTGTTGGCGAAAAGCGAGCCCGGCTCTGTTCCCGGTTATCCAGACCATAAGGATCAGGGCCCCTTAGACTTCCGGAACAAACTTTAACTAAGATCTTCTCACCCTTATCTTTCTTACACTTAACTTTAATAATCTTAAACTTTACCTAAGACTCGCCCCTTAGACTCCTTTACCTTTACCTTAGATTCGCCCCTTAGATTCGCCCCTTAGTCTCCTTACCCCTTACCTTACTTGAAATCCGACCTTAAATCCGACCCTTACCTGAAATCCATCAGTATATTCGTGCTTTGTGTTTTCTTTGGGTGCGCACGCGATGCGTCGGTCGGGTTCGTTGCGTGTTGTTCTGGCTGGTTGGTTGGGTTGGTTGGCTGGGTATAGGTTCTGATGGTATCATGCACCTGGTGGTCTCCTTGAGGGTCAGCGGATTCTGCCGACACGTTTGGGGTTCACGCTGGGCAACACGTTTGGGGTTCACGCTGAACGCTGTTTGGGGTCAACGCTGAACGCTGTTTGGGGTTCACGCTGAACGCTGTTTGGGGTTCACGCTGAAAACTGTTGGGGGTTCACGCTGTTTGGGGTTCAACGCGTCCACGCTGTTTGGGGTTCACACTGTTTGGGGTTCACGCTGACAACTGTTTGGGGTTCACGCTGTTTGGGGTTCACGCTGTTTGGGGTTCACGCTGTTTGGGGTTCACGCTGAAAACTGTTTGGGGTTCACGCTGTTTAGGGTTCACGCTGAAAACTGTTTGGGGTTCGCGCTGTTTGGGGTTCACGCTGTTTGGGGTTCACGCTGTTTGGGGTTCACGCTGAAAACTGTTTGGGGTTCGCGCTGTTTGGGGTTCTCGCTGTTTGGGGTTCACGCTGAAAACTGTTTGGGGGTCACGAAAACTGTTTGGGGTTCACGCTGTTTGGGCTTCACGCTGAACGCTGTTTGGGGTTCACGCAGCACGAGCGATTTCATTACAACATTGCCATCATATCGTAGCCGTTCTTGGTCGAGCACACTTTTCAGCAATATTTCTTCTGGCCTCATGGCCGCCCAGAACAGGAAGCCTCGTGAGATCGCCAACCCATCCGTTCAGCAGGATGTTATTTCAGCAGAAGTTGCGAAGTTCAAGGGTAGCAAGAGTTGGACAGATCCCGTGTTTTGCCACCTAGTGAAAGAGCAGCACAAGGTTACACCTAGTATGTTGGCGACTTTGGCACCCTTGCTCCAAGGCTTTATCAAGATCGGGTTCGACAATTGCGTACTGCCCATGCCGAAGGTCGAGACAGCGATCTTGAGGTCCATCCCCAGCGGCGAGAAACCCCCGACTGACTATTGCCAGACGCGCTGGATCACCGAGATAGCAGACCACGTGAGGCTCGTATTCAATGCGCTTCGCCTGTACAAGTTGGAGGACGATAACGCGCAGATGACGCCTTCTGGCAGGAGGCGCTACCCGAAAACTGGTGGATTTCGCAAGAGCATGAGCGCCACTGACAGCATCTTGGTGCACGGCCTGATCAAGAACGTGAAGCTGAACTGCGTGGAGAAGGAGTGTCTATCAGATGACGGTCGGTCCGTTGCGTTTCGGGTTTCGGCCACATCTACCGCGCCAATGCCAATGCGCGACCAGCCTCCCGACACGCGACATGCATTGCTCATCCGCTACAAGGCCATGTTCAATCAGAAGTCGCCGCTCAAGCCTGTCAAGGAAGACGCGGTGGACGATGACGGTGAAATCGAGCCGACCATCGAGTATCCCGAGGAGACCAGTGCGCCCGCAGCCGTCGCCCAAGAGCGCGCCGCCGTCGCCCCCGAGCCCGCCGCCAAGGAGGTCCACCCAGCGGCGCTCTACGACGAGGACGGCGTGTTCCAGGGCATCATCGGCGGCTCCAGCTTCCTCGGGCAGCGGGCGCAGGAGCGCAAGGCGACGGCGCAGGCATCGATTTAGATTCAAGTTGGGTTCAAAATGAGATGAGGAGGGGGACGAGGGAGGAAGACGGAGACGACGACGACGACGACGACGACGACGACGACGACGACGACGACGACGACCACGATAGCAACGACAACGAGAACTGTTTCGTTTTAGCACACCTGGTCTAAATGCCCCCCTCTAGAAAAGGACACTTGGATCCCTGGGAAATCGAAACATCTTCGGTATAATAGTCGAGGTCTGATTGGGGATTCAGTGCATGTAAACGTAAGTTTTACTTCGGAGCAATCGCACTAGGCAACTCGCAAGCGCGTGATGGGTAAGCAGCAGCCTGGAGCACAACAGAACAAGCGGGGGAAGCCAGCCGCGTCTCCGAGTTCGTCTTTGATGGCCCCGTCAGCAGCGCCTCCCGTCGAGCTCCCCGAGCCAGTGACGCCCCGTCCTGCGTCCAAGGACCGCGCGGCGCAGAGCGCCGCGAAGACCGAGGCCCTCGTCTTCAGTCGGCCGAAGAAGTCGGGGCCAACTAAGGAGGGCCGCCCCCGCGTCGAGCTCACGGCCTTTACCGATTCTAGCAAGAGGGCCCACATCTGGACGACAGCAAAACCAGATGAGTTTGCCGCAATGGAGCGCCTTTACGTAGCCATGCAGAAGAAGCCGATGACGAAGGCACAGGCGCTCCAGCTTCGCGATTCTTTTCTTGGGAAGGTCGATCGTCCCACATAGGTATTCTTCAGGTGCGAGATTTCGGCTTGGCGAATGATAGCATCGCTGCTTCAGGTAAGTTTTCATTTGCTGCGATTGCGGGTGTTCGAGCATCAATGCGTTGCATTGTACAGCTTCGTTCGACTTCGGCTATTCGGGTGACCGTGCCCACGGCTAGCGTTGATAAACAACTCCCCGCACCGAGAAGAAAATTATCTCAACAAGTGTGTGGGGTTCAACGGTTCACGCTGCACTTTGTTTGGGGTTCATGCTGAACTTTGTTTGGGGTCCACGCTGAACGCGTGAAAAAGAAGTTGTTTGGGGTTCACGCTGGACTTTGTTTGGGGTCCACGCTGATCCAGGAGGAAAACTACCGCAACAAAAACAGCTCCTAAAGAAACTACCGCAAGAAGAAACCCACTCAGCCCCAGTCCCGCTCCCCCAGTAGATAGGCATTTTGGCTCGAGCGAGTTCTTGCTTCAGCGACCTGATTCGATCGAGTTTCTCTCGCGAGAGAGATCGCAACCTGCATTCCGGAACCATGCCGCCGAATGGGGGGATGAAGCGCCCAGCAGCGGCCGAGGCTGGCGCGGCCCTCAAGCGCCCAGCAGCGGCAGCGACAGATCCCAGTGACAGGGCCGATGCTAAGAAGGAGATGTGGCAGATTGCGGCTGCTGGTAGCGCCGCCGCAAAGACGGCTCCAGCCACGTTCAAGGAGTCGGAGGAGACCGCGCTTGCCATTCGCAAGGAGGGCGAGCCCGACCAGCGGCAGACGTCGCTTGCCCAGCGCCACGTCTTCAAGAGCAGCAGGGAGAGCATCGACCCTGAGGACCTCAAGAAGTATGACTGGTACAAGTCGACGGCGTGCAACATCAAGGGCAAGGAGCGCTTGGCCAACGAGATCATCAACGCGTACGTGCCGCGGGACGCGGGCTACGGGTCCACCATCGAGCCAGACCAGCGCGCCCTGACGCGCGTGAACACTCGGGAGCACGTGAAGAAGGACCATGGGCTACGACGACGACGACGACGACGACGACGACGACGACCACCTCTAGGACTCCGACATCGCCACGAGCTTGAAGAAGAACATCATGATCGCGACGGTCTTCAACGGCAGCAGGGCGGCTTTTGAAGAGGCCAAGGATGACGGAGACGTCTGGACGGATCCCGAGGACGACACCCGCTACCAGTACGACCAGAAGATCAAGAAGAACACCGACACAAGGAGCGAGAAGAAGACGGCCACGGTGGTTCTCAACCCCAAGGGCAAGAAGGAGTTCATGGGCGCCATTGCCAACATGATGGAGGACATGGAGCGGCCCGAGTGGATGAACTTGGAGGTAAAGAACAAGAAGGAGAGGAAGGCCATCAAAGACGACTGCGCTGACGACACGGACATGATGCTATTGCAGAATTGCAACGACAGCTTCACGAGCGTGACCCTCGACTTGCAGAGGATGGCCCCTCAGGTGTGCCGCATCACCACGAACGAGGTGATCAGGCGCATCGCGCAGGAGAGCCTCGACCTCCTCAAGAAAGCGGCGGGGCCGTCCGAGAAGATTCAGAAGTTGCTGATGACGGACCCTAACTCCGTGCGCAAGCTCGAGGCCGAGGACGCCCTCATCGCAGCAGGCAAGATCTACGAGCAGCTGGCCGAGCTCCACACGCAGCTCAAGGCCATCGTCAACAACGATAAGAAGAAGCAGAAGGCCTCCCTCAAGGCCAAGTGAAGCCAGCCTGCGACAGCGCGAGCACTCAGCATCCTGTGCGCGAACCTGCTTTTTGTGCAGCTGCCACGCGCGGTCAGCGAGCTGAAAGTTAAAGGAGGGGGAGTCCGGAATGCCCCCCCCAGCTCGGGTTAGAAGAAAACGCAAGCATTGAGTGTCCCACAAGGTTGGTTTGAGGAAAAAACACCAGAAAAAATATTAAGGATTGTGAAAACAGATAATATCAATTGCAGGTTTATCTTAGATTTATCTTAGAATTATCTTAGATGTATATTAGAGTTATATTAGATTTATCTTATATTTATCTTAGATTTGATGTGTATGGCGTCTTAGATGTATCTTAGATGTATATCAGATTTATCTTAGATTTTACAAATCTAATATAACATATCGTAGATTTTACAAATCTAAGATAAATCTAATATAAATCTAAGATAAATCTAAGATGTGGATACACTAACTCTAAGATAAATCTAACATACATCTAAGATAAACCTAAGATAAATCTAAGATAAATCTAAGATAAATCTAAGATAAATCTAAGATCCCCCAGACCAGCCGAGGTGCCAAGCACCCAAGGGGGTCCCGTCCGAGAGGTCCCGCACGGGTAGCTGTACACTCCACATCAGGACTCAATCTTCTAGATTCATTAACCCATGATGCGAAGTCCACAGAAACCTAATGAGCATACCCATGTACGACAGCTGCTGCACCGTGCTTTCTTTATATGTGGATGACCACCTGGCGATCCAGGGTTCCGCCGTCGAAGCGGCTGGCATTAGGGGGTTCTCAGGCCCCTGCCGTTCTTCTCTGCTTCGGTGGTGGGCTCGGTCGCTTTGGCCTGGTAATGCCCACCAGGCGATCCAGGGTTCCGCCGTCGGAGCGGCTGGCATTAGGGAGTTCTCAGGCCCCTGCCGTTCTTCTCTGCTTCGGTGGTGGGCTCGGTCGCTTTGGCCTGGTAATGACCACCAGGCGATCCAGGGTTCCGCCGTCGGAGCGGCTGGCATTAGGGGGTTCTCAGGCCCCTGCCGTTCTTCTCTGCTTCGGTGGTGGGCTCGGTCGCTTTGGCCTGGTATGTAAATACGTGCATGGGCACGCGCATAGATGAGGAGGAGGAGGAGGAGGAGGACGACGACGACGACGACGACGATGTCATGGTAGTCGCGGCTCTGTGCTGTCCAGTGCCAGCGATTGCAGGTTCGGAGTTCCAGGTGACCAGCATTGCTCGCCATCGCAAAAGTAAGAAACAATTGTGCTCCAGGAGGGGGAGACTCGAGACGACGGGCTTAGGGGGGCTGCGCCGTTTCGCACCAAAGCCACCCCGTTAAGATTCCCCGATTGCAATAAAAGTGCCACCAGGGATGACGATGACGGGGGGGTCGGGGGATCCCATCGCAGCGCTTGCGTCCCCAACTAGTGCTTGCATTCGTAGATCCACAAATAGTGCTTGCAGTACGTGCTTGCAGAAAGTGGTCCCAATCAGTGCTTGCATCCATGGATCCCCAATCAGTGCTTGCAGTAAGTGCTTGCATCCATGTATCCCAAATCAGTGCTTGCATTCATGGGTCCCCCAATCCCGAAGCAGTGCTTGCAGTGCGTGGTCCCAATCAGTGCTTGCATTCATAGATCCCCAAACAGTGCTTGCAGTAAGTGCTTGCAACCATGGATCCCCAATCAGTGCTTGCATTCATGGATCCTCCAATCCCAAAGCAGTGCTTGCAGTGCGTGGTCCCGATCAGTGCTTGCACTCATAGATCCCCAAACAATGCTTGCAGTAAATACTTGCAGACGGTGGCCCCAATCAGTGCTTGAATCCATGGACTCCCACTCAATGCTTGCACTCATAGGTTCCCAAATCCCAAGACAGTGCTTGCAGCGCGTGGTCCCAATCAGTGCTTGCATTAACAATGATAATACAACATGTCCACAGGTTTGCACGGAGATCCCCTCCCATCTTCCCGATGTGGCATTGCAGTTGTGGCTCGAGCGGTAATCCTTCGCTTTGATGCCAGGGAGAAAACAGAAACGCGCGCGGCTGGAGGTGCTTGACACAGCGAACGGCACTGCAGGCTGCACGGGCAAATCGATTCTGTTTGCATGGGAACACGAGGATTGCATTTGAAGGGGGCCTCTTGGAATCCAGGGGTGCGCTTCCAGGGAACAACATGGGCTCGAACATCGCCCAAGAGAGCATCGCTTTCTCTACGAAATCTGGTTGATCTCCTAAATCGAGGACTGAGGCACAGGGGTACATGTGGGAGGAGGGAGATGAAGGAGGATATGTGGAGGGTTTGGATTCGGATTCGGAACGATTGCGAAGCAATATCAACCACCTGACTGGATCTAATCGCGGTGCGATCAGGGGTGGAGCGTTTGGGGGGTCCCCCCAAATTTGCTCCACCCCCCTCCTAGCCATGCTGGACTGGGACCGGGACTGGGATATGTGGAGGGATATGTGGAGGGTAGGAGGGAGAGGAGGAGGGAGGGGTGGAGAGGATGAAGGAGGGAGAGGGGAGGATGATGATTCATTTGTTTTGTGGGACCGCCCGCAGGCACGGTCGGCAGGTTCGACAGCAAAGAGGGGCTCGACTTGATTCAAAGATGGGCCTGGGGCGAAATCAGCGCAGCACATGTACAGAAGAAGGCAGCCCTTGCATATTCTGACCAATGCAGGCTATTGAGATCGAGAGGGTTGAGCCCAGACCACGCATCAATGACATTGAAAGTGTTGAGTTCGATTGGCACAAATGGGAAAAACCAAAACAATTGTAAGCGCGATTTGGACGAATGGCTCGGTGATTCAAATGCTCCCCGCGCCTCCCGGCACAGTATTGAAGTACATAACAGTTCTGCTCGCTCGGTAGAGTCTTCCACTGAAAACCGTGATTTGCCGTTTCTGCTACCGCACCATTGGTTTGCGTGGATGTTTGAGTCGCAGCCGACAAAGCTCATAGATACATTCCTTGGCCCTGGGGGGAGGAGGAGGAGGAGGAGGAGGAGGAGGAGGAGGAGGAGGAGGAGGAGGAGGAGGAGGAGGAGGGCCTATGGGGGAGGCTTGAGGAGTTTTGGACTGACGTTGCGTCGGGGGGCGACCCGCGGCTCGCGCACCACCCGATGCCGCGCATGCCTCGGCGGAGACGGAGGGCGATCCCTGTCGTGATCCGCGGGGACGCCGTCCTTGGGCGTGGCTTAATGGGGGGGTCACAAATGGGGGGGTCAGAAAAGGTCCTCTTTCGTGCCCCTTTCGGGCCCCTCTGGAGCCCCAGGGGGCTCGTTTAGGTACCGTTTGGGTACCTTTTCGGACCGCGCTCGCCGCCCCCCCATTTATGACCCCCCCATTACGCAACGCCCAACGTCCCCGTGGTGGCGTGCGGCCGGGCTGCGGCTGGATCGCTCGACTGTGCGTCATGGTCATCGGTATTCGCGAAAGGGGCAGCGACAAGCCAGAAGATGCCGATTTTCAGTTGCTTTGAAAATAGTACAACTGCGACAACTATGGAGCGGGCTTGGCCTATCATAATGTGGTCATTCCAATGGTTTGTACAAAGGCGCATCTCCGAAGAAAAGCCATCTCTTCGAAGATTATGCGCCTGGAACCAGCGAGGCTATGCTGGCAAACTCTGGTGCGGCACTCGCTGGGGATTATTTCTGCGTCATTTGGTCCATTAAAGGCGACCTCGACTATTACGCAAAATGTCTCAAGTTGAAGCACTACCAGAGGGACGACTTGTGCGAATACGATGACTGCGACATGAAGCACCACGACCCTGGTATGCACCCGTTCAATTTCACCCGCGGCTGCAAGTGGAAACGTCTTCAGCACAGCGCTGCAGAGTGGCGCCGCAAGCGTGGCCACAACGCACACCAGATTTTCAAGGCGTTCTCATTTTTGTCAATATTGAATATCGAAGCTGACGAACTTCACACACTTTGGATTGGTCTGTGCCAGTACGCATTGGCAAGTGTGTTATGGCTTCTGTGCTTCCGCATTCTCGACGGCACGATCAAAGAGAACATGGTGCAGGTATGGGCAGAGATCCAATCCCATGGGGGATGTAGCTACATCAGCATCACGCTCAAGATTTTCATGAATGAGAAAAAACCTTGGGATGAGTTTCCAAAGCTAAAAGGCAGGGGATCTCAGGCCAAAAGCCTGGTCGCACCGTTGTTGCGCGTGTGGGCATCGCATCGATCGGATGACGTACTATATGACACAGTTTTGAATCTCCTTGAGACGCTTCTTGGGATAAGTGACTTAGTAGACTCGACGGCAATGGAGATTTTCATGCCTTTAGCCGACTGTGCCGTGCTGGAAACATCAATGAACAAGTTCCTAGGGGTTTACACCCACGCAGGCCTACTCGCAGATCGCGAAGGCCTTTGTCTTTTTTCAGCGGTGCCAGAATTACATTGGGCTTGGCACTGGATGTCGAGGAGCTGTTGGCTCCACCCCCGTAGGGTAGCCTGCTGGTTGGATGAGGATTTTATGAAGCATTGTAAAATCCTCGCTGGGTACGCCACCAGAGGAACTGCAAAACACAAAGTACCGTGCTAGTTCATGCCTCGATACTCGAAGGCCCTTGCTTTAGCACAGGAATTTGTTGCAGAGTGAGCTGGCGCTCGCGTCTCAGGAAAACCAGTTGCAACTACAACAACAAGAGGAGGAGCGTGAGGACGAGGATAGGGAGGAGGCGGAGAGGAGAGGGAGGAGGCGGATAACGAGGAGGCAAGCAGGAGGGAGGATCAGGAGGGAGGATGATCCTCAACTGGTAGAGAGCGTTTCCCTACCTCTGTGCCGTGTCCGTCATTCTCCAGGCTCTTTAAGAGGGCCCCAAGATTGCTCCAAAGAGGGCCCCAAGACGGTCCCAAAGGGGGCCCAGGAAAGCTACCCAGCAAGTGTTTTGAAAGGGCTCCCCCCAAAAAATCCCCGAGGGGCTTCTAAGACGGCTCCAGGAGGCTCTAAGAGGGCCCCAAGACTGCTCCAAGGGGCCCCGAAAAGGGCCCCAAGAAGGCCCCAAGGGGGCCCAGGAACGCTACCCAGCAAGTTTAGCCCCCTTACACCTCCACCTTCCCCTCCTTATCCCCTCTTCCCCCTCGCACCGCCCTCTCTCGCCCTCATTAACACCCTTGTAATCCTCCCCCGCTCCCCCCCCCCCCTCCTTTCATCATACTCCGCCGTTTTCCTCATCACTATTGTTCTTCTTCTTCATCCTCCTCCTTCCCCTTCCTCCCTCCCACGGGGGTGATCGGGCGTGGCTTGGGAGGCGTCCGCCCATTAACCGCCCCTTAGATCCGCCCCTTAGATCCGCCCCTTAGATCCGCCCTTAACTTAACTTAAGCTCTTCCCTTAGATCGCCCCCTTATCTAAAGTCGAACTTAACTTAGAACTTACAACTTATCTTAGATCTTCGGATCTAAGGGGCGGTGATCTCTATGGGAATGTGGCCCGGGAATGGAGTTCTGGGAGGTCGAAGAGCACGAAGTGTGTGACTGTTGGCGAAAAACGATTCCCGGTTCTCCTCCCCGGCACCCGCCCAGACCCCCCTGAGGAGTCATGATGCTCTCTTTTGACCCTAGTATACTAGAAACCTATCAGCAAACGCTGTTAGGTAAAAATGCCCACAAAATTATCCCGGCAAAGCAACCTAACAGCGATGTGTAGGAGCATATCTGGAAGCATTCCCCTTAAGATTCACATGAGAATCCAGTTGTAGAATTCTGCTGTTCTCGCAGTCGCAGTCGCATTCGCGATGAAAGTCGCAGTGGCAACGGCAGTCGCAGTCACAGCCTCAGCCTCAGCCTGCCTCAGCCTCAGCCTCAGCCTGCCTCAGCCTCAGCCTCAGCCTGCTTCAGCCTCAGCCTCAGTCTGCCTTCAGCCTCGGCCTCAGCCTCAGCCTGCCTCAGCCTCAGCCTGCATCAGCCTCAGCCTCAGCCTCAGCCTGCCTCAGCATCAGCCTGCCTCAGCCTCAGCCTCAGCCTGCCTCAGCCTCAGCCTCAGCCTGCTTCAGCCTCAGCCTCAGTCTGCCTTCAGCCTCGGCCTCAGCCTCAGCCTGCCTCAGCCTCAGCCTGCATCAGCCTCAGCCTCAGCCTCAGCCTGCCTCAGCATCAGCCTGCCTCAGCCTCAGCCTCAGCCTGCCTCAGCCTCAGCCTCAGCCTGCTTCAGCCTCAGCCTCAGTCTGCCTTCAGCCTCGGCCTCAGCCTCAGCCTGCCTCAGCCTCAGCCTGCATCAGCCTCAGCCTCAGCCTCAGCCTGCCTCAGCATCAGCCTGCCTCAGCCTCAGCCTCAGCCTGCCTCAGCCTCAGCCTCAGCCTGCTTCAGCCTCAGCCTCAGTCTGCCTTCAGCCTCGGCCTCAGCCTCAGCCTGCCTCAGCCTCAGCCTGCATCAGCCTCAGCCTCAGCCTCAGCCTGCCTCAGCCTGCCTCAGCCTCAGCCTCAGCCTCAGCCTCAGCCTCAGCCTGCTTCAGCCTCGGCCTCAGTCTGCCTTCAGCCTCGGCCTCAGCCTCAGCCTGCCTCAGCCTCAGCCTGCATCAGCCTGAGCCTCAGCCTCAGCCTGCCTCAGCATCAGCCTGCTTCAGCCTCAGCCTCAGCCTCAGCCTGCTTCAGCCTGAGCCTCAGGCCTTCAGCCTCGGCCTCAGCCTCAGCCTGCCTCAGCCTCAGCCTGCCTCAGCCTCAGCCTCAGCCTGCCTCAGCATTCAAAATGTGGCCCGGGAATGGAGTTCTGGGAACTAGAAGAACACGAAGTGGCCTGCAGCTGGCTCCGGGCATTAAAATCATGCCCAGGAATGGAGTTCTGGGAACTCGAAGACCACGAAGCGGCCTACAGTTGGCTCCGGGCATTCAAAATCATGCCCAGGAATGGAGTTTTGGGAACTCGAAGACCACGAAGCAGCCTACAGTTGGCTCCGGGAATTCAAAATGTGGCCCAGGAATGGAGTTCTGGGAACTCGAAGACCACGAAGTGGCCTACAGTTGGCTCCGGGCATTCAAAATGTGGCCCGGGAATGGAGTTCTGGGAAAGCTCAGAGCACGAAGTGGCCTACAGTTGGCTCCGGGCATCCAAAATGTGGCCCGGGAATGAAGTTCAGCGAAGTCAAAGACCACGAAGTGGCCTACAGTTGGCTCCGGGCATCCAAAATGTGGCCCGGGAATGGAATTCTGGGAAGTCGAAGTACACGAAGTGGCCTACAGTTGGCTCCAGGCATTCAGAATGTGGCCCGGGAATGGAGTTCTGGGAGGTCGAAGAGCACGACGTGTGTGACTGTTTGCGAAAAACGCATTCGGACACGAGTTCGGACACAGCTCCCCGGGTCCCGCCCCGACCCCCCTGTGGAGTCATCTGCTGCTCTCTTTTGACACCACTAGAAACCTATCAGCAAAAGCTGTTAGGTAATAATCAAACAATGATCCAAAAATAATCTGGGGACTATTCTTTGAGTATTGTTTGGCCTTTTTTGTATATTTTGGGGGTATTTTTCATTTTTCGTCGAAGATCCCCCTGTTGGGGGACACGCCCGACATAAGAATAGGTGCGCCCACAGTGTCGGTGAATCCAGAAAGGCCCCTGAGTCGAGAGATCGCTGAAGAGCAGGCGCCTGCCCTGGCAGATGACCCCTCAGGTGGAGTTCTGCATCGCGGCGCAGGATTCACAACGATCCTGGCGCTTGCAGCCTCGACCTCGAGCACAACGAGTCCGTCCGTTCCGTCCTTGTCCTCCGACTGCTGCTCCACTCGCTGCCATGCTCCACATGTGGGCTGCATCGCTCGAGCCCTCTGTGCCAGAGCAGTGGCGCAAGGGGGCACGCGCAGGAAAGACGGCGAGCACGTGGGAAGAACATGCAAGGGCACTACGCCACGAACAGGAGCATACTTCCACCTTTTGGGGGTCAGCGGCGAGGGCGAGCGCCAACGTGAAACAGTCGGTGGGCCGCGCCAGGCGGGGGGGACACTAGACAAGCGGAAAAGACGAGGGCGGTCGCGCAGGGGGAACGCGGGAGGAGGCCTCAGGCATAGGGAGTCTTCGCCACGAGGTGTGCGCAGGCGGCCTCAAGCGCCGAAGAGATGCTTCCACGCATGAACACGTCAGACATCCGCGAACGAGATCTGGTACGACTTTCAGGATGTGTCTACTCAGGCCTCCCCTGCGCTAACCGCCTGCGCGAGCCCCACCCCCCCCACTGCCTCTCGAAGGTCTGCTAAGGCACGCCGGGCGCATACGTCCCTCCCCGCGCCACTCCTGAACCTACTCCCCTACTGTTCCTCGCACAATGCATCGGAAGCAATGCCTCCCCTACGCTGGTCCCTCATACTGCTGCACGAGCTGCGCGCTGGCTGATCTGGCAAATATCTCGAGGGAAGCCTGATTCGAACTCGGGCCTCGACGCTGGTTGCACAGTTACGACTGTAGAGCGAAAGCGCCACTCTCTGGACAGCAGGGTGTCGCTCCTCGCCTGCCTGACCCGAGGCGGGGCTCAGGGCGACGCTCAAGGGAAGACTCTGCCCCCTGCTCTTCTGGTGAGGCTCTTGCCTGCGCACAGACAGCTCCCAGGCAGTCCCGGCTGGCCCCACCAGGCCCCTCCGAGTAGTCCCAGCTCCCTCAGCGCCGTGGCGCCGCCTCTGGCGGCACCCTGGGGTC
>CAUYUJ010015616.1:0-87500 GCA_963575745.1 Prorocentrum cordatum
CCTGGAGCCTCTTCCTCCTCCTCCTGCTTCTCCGTTCTCACGCGTTTTCTCTTCTTTCCCGCGGCCGTGTGGGCCATTGGCGGGGGCGCTCCATGGCGCTGAGCTCAGCAGAGGCCAAACAGTGGCTCGAAGTGGGCGCGGGCCCCGAGTTGGTTGCCGAGCTGGTGAAACCACCCTCCGAACAGGAAAAGTCGGAACCCCGAGAAACATTCGAGGAGACCATGATCCGATGGAATAAGGAGGAGGAAGAGGCGCCGCGGCGCCTGCGGGAGGTCAAGGAGGAGGAGCTTAAGAAGGAACAGGGGCCCCAGGGGGAGACCAGCCGCCAAGGTGAGGCAATATTCCAAATATCAATGCCATAGGAGAATGCATCGCCATTGGGCGGGGGACTCAGTCGGGGGGGTCGAATGAAACGGACTCGGACGTGACGAAGTGGAGATGCTGACCGCCGACGGCCGACATCTCAGCTTCGATATGTCAGCCCCCCCTCGTCCCCGACCCAGTGCAGATGCATCGTCCACTGGCATTGTTATTCGGAATCTTCCCATATCATGGCCAGCGCGGCGTGAGCTCCACTAGCAGCATTCACAGCCCGCGCGGTGCGGGGTCGTGGCTGCGCGATCCCCCTGGCTTAGATCTTTCTGCCCCCATTCGTGGTGGGCCAGAGGGTTACGAGTAGGCGCGCCAGCTCGTGGCCCCCAGAAAAATGAAAATGAACACGCCGTGGGCCAAGCAACCCCAAGAGACACATATGGTTTCGAGGCCGGTGGGCATCGCTTCTCAAACATTATTTGGCTGGCAACGTTATGCTGGAATTTCCCGTTTCGCATGTTGTTGGTGTTGTTTCCCTGCTATATGGAAGACGCCTCTGCGGCGAATCACCTCCGCCCCCCAATTTTTTGGGCGCGCCTCTGTGGCCAAACGTCTGGGGCTAGAGATTGACCAAGCTATCGGATCATGCGTTCCCTGAGCCGCCGCGTGAATGCTGAGGGGGGGGGGGGGCGGGGAGGAGGGCGGAGGGGCGGAGGAGAGCGCAGAGGAGGGGGGGGGGGAGAGGGGATCGGAGGAGGAGGAGGAGGAGCAGGAGGATGTGGAGGAAGAGAGCAGCAGCAGCAGCAGCAGCAGCAGTAACAGCAGGAGGTCGGCAAGCACATGAGGATGACGAGGAGGATGAGCACCAGGAAGAAGAGCAGGCGGAAGAGGAACATGAGGATGAGGAGGAAGAAGAGGAGGAAGAAAAGGATGAGGAATAAACGGAAACTCACCCTGCTCCTCCTCATCGTATTCCTCCTAACGCTTCTTCCCACTCCACTATAGCACGCCCTTGTTTCCTTGCAAGACCAGCCGCCGCTCTTCCTTCCCAATTCAACGCCTCAGCCTCCTCTTCATTCCTTCAACTCCTCCTTCTCCACTCCTCCGTTTCCTCCTCAGCGCCGCTCGTTATTCGTACTTTGCAGCGCTGTGCGCGTTTCTATGAACTGCGCTACCGCATCGCGTAGCGGTTCTCAAACTTTGAGCCGCAGTGGAGGCAACGCTGCCTCATTTCAACATAACACAAACATAACGCGATCATAAATGATCGCTGATGATGTTGGCGACCATTAATGGTCGCCATGATCATGGCGACCAAAATATGGTCGCCCAGGACCTCTGGGAAGACGGAGCTCCAGAAGAGTACGTTCTTATTTATTGCAAGCAACATTCAGATGCACATGGCACGAATAACGGCCTGTGCAAAATTCGTACGAAGTACACATTGCAACGTGGAGTTGTTCATTATTATGAAGCTGGCACGCACAAGCCACAATGATCCAAATGCCAACCAAGTTCGGAAGAACAAAGAGGGAATCAAAAAAGAGATGGCAGCCAATCCGCTCTCTTCTCTGTTTCTATTCAAATAAACCAGAATATCGAGGCGGGCGGTAAAGCAACGGACCTACCGAAGGAGACCGTTGCGTACGAGGCAAGGACTGGCGCCCGGTCGGCGCCATCCGCACGGAACGAATGGGAAGACTTGGCGAGCGACCGAACCCCCTGGCCTGGGGGCCCAGAGTGGCGGTTAATCGTGGACCCCGCCCATTCACACAAAGAGTCCCTCATCATTGTGTTTCGGTGCCGGTACCTCATAAGTTTGGCAGAGGGCATGATCAAACAACATGGGCCCGAATAAAGTTTCGTTTGTGCTGCGACGGAACGCGCGACCAAAGCCTCCAGAAGTTCAAGTTAATAGGATTAGGCTGGTTGGGAGTGCGCTTCACAAGGGGTGAATTGACGACTACATTCGCGCCTTTGGCCTTCGCGCTCGCACCTCAAGAAAACAACACAGCAGTGAAGCGCGGGGACAGCGTGATCGAATCAATGAGGCATGTCGGCGTTGATTTGGTGCGTCAGCGGTGTACCTAGATGGCGGGGCTGCCTTGGTCAGCGTGTTTCAAGACCGCTTCCCATTAGCCACGCACGTGCGATGCCTACAACACTTGAAAAAGGACATTAAGAAAGAGACGGGGCGCTGGGAGCACCATAGTTACAGCAAAAATATTACCGACTACGTTCACCAGAGCGCTTTCTTAGAACCAAACTTATTTGATAGATTTTGGCGTCGTGTCTTCCAGGACTTAGAGGACCAAGGCGAGACGAATTTCGTCAATCAATTGCGCTGCCGCGCGATCCCGCCGCCGCCGCGCCGCGGCCGTTCTTTGGGGGAAATACCCCCGGCGGCTCCTGCGCCGTCTTGGAAAACTCTCGCAGCATTTCGGTGACGCTTTCCTGCCGCTCCTCCTCACACCTCCCCCTTCCTTCCCTCCTCGCCCCGCTCTCGTCGTCGTCGCCCCTCCCTTCCCTTCGCCTTTGCCCCGCCGGAGTTCGCGGCGAGGGCGCCACTGGCTGCAAGACATTGGGAAATCAAGCGACGAATTGCCGGGGGCGCGCCAATCGCCGCGACGCGCGGCGCGCGGAGCACATGAGAGGCGCACATATCACGGAGACGCAAATTGGGGAACGAACGTTGTTTAAGGCGCTTTGGCAGAGCTTTCCCGAAAGAGTGCGCTCCCCGTTCTCATCCTGCTGCTGTAATTGCATTGAAAGTTTCTGGTTGGTGGTTGAAGTTGGCATGCAATATAAGCCGAAGACCATGGAAGTTCTCGAGCGGGCGCGCCGTGCGAGCTTGGATGGAGAAGAAAACACTCTCAGATGTGCAACGGGTCACCGTCGGGACCACCACCTTCAAAGCCATGCCAAAGCTTATTGCACGGCAAAGGTTCGTTACCAGAAAACGATCCAGGCATGGCGGACAGTGAAAAGAAGACACAACGACGCCGTTTGACAACATATAGCATTATCAACATGGCGCCGGAAGGCAATCATCATATCGTTATGGCAGCGCCGAACAATGTAAAATTGATGTTGTGCCAATGCGATGGTGGCAAATTTGGCCGTTATCTGTACACTATTATAGGGAGCGCTCTGTGCTCCCGCGAGAACTTGGTGCAAAAGGAGGCAGCATGGGAAGCATCGGGTATCAAGACAGGCGACGGGCCTGCAGACTATGACATTACGCAAAAATTATATTATTCCCGACACTACACGCTTCTGACGTTCATGGCCGATCGGACATTCGTGGGATCCCATCTGCATTACATTGTCGATGGCCGAACGGAACACAGCCTGCGGTTGCAACGTGAACTGAAGTATGTCGACCATTCGCCAGCGGCCCCGGTGCACGTGCGGCGCGCGGGCAGGGCGAGGCGCCGAACTGGTGTTACCAGGGCCCCGTGCATTCCTCAATTCAGCCACGATCGCATGCCGGAGCAGGAAGAGGAGGAGGAAGAGGAGGAGGCAGGAGGAGGAAGAGGAGGAGGGGGGAGAGGAGGAGGAAGAGGAGGAGGAGGAGGAAAAAGAGGAGGAGGACGAGGAGGAGGTGGAAGAGGACAAGGACAAGGAGGAGGAGGAGGAAGAGGGATGAGAGATTCAGGAAAGCGCTCAAAATTTCACCTCGATGGGATTTTTGCCACTCGCGATGACGAGTTCCGATCATTTACCGCGCGATTGCCGTGTGCCTCTGCCGCGCGCAGGTCGCGAAGCCGCAGCCGGAGCCGGCCAGGGTCCGCCGACGGCGAACCCCGACCTGCTGGGCAAGGGCGCGGGCGCGGAGGTCGAGGCCGCGGAGGTAGAAGCAGGGGCAGAGGAAGGGGGAGGCGCGGAGTCGCAGAGACGATCGACGGCGAGAGGGTCGCGCGTCCCCTGGGCGGGATGTCCCGCCCCCGGCCGCCACCAGAACATGCAGCAGTTCCACGCACTTGCGCCGCCGCGGAAAAGGACGATGACCTCGTGGCTGATTTGATCGGCGCGCTGGAGGCGAACGGGAGCGCCGAGGAAGATTTGGAGCAAGAGTTGTTCGGGAGCTTCGAATCCGAGACCTGCGACTTTTTCGAATCCGACGCCAGAGAAACTGATGCGAACAAAGATGGCAAGAAGGACAAGAAAGAGAAAAATAATAAAGCATCAACAAATAATAAGAAACGAAAGAAACATACGAGAGAACCTGAACCGCCCGGAGACGCCCCCCCGATGATCTGCGACCACGAGGACACGAATGCGGAACAAAACGCAGATTCCGATATTTTTCTGCCCTCCCCAGCGCCTTTTCTAAGAGAACGGGGGAGGGAGAGGGAGAGGGGGAAATCGGCATCGGTGCGCTTTTTTCGCCGCCGCAGGACTGCGCCGAGGAGAAGCACGACTCAGACGAGTAGCTCTGAGGCTTCGGGCCCCTAGCCCTTCTTCTTTTCCTCCTCCTCGTCCTCCTCCTCCTCCTCGTGCTCCACCTTGTCCTCGTCCTCCACTTCTTCCTCGGCCCGCAGCTGCGAGCGACGCCAAACGGCGCGGTCCACGGGCGTTCGCGGAGGGACGGGAGGAGGGGCGGAAGATGAGCAAGATGAGGGGGACATAGAAAACGGGAAACAAGTATCTAATATAACACGTTGTACACGCGATGGTGATTGGAAGGATTGAATAGTGGGGAAGAGGGGGGCGTGCATTATCTGACATAATTTAGCTTTCCGTATTTCAGCGAGTGCTGTATTTTCCATGCTGTTCACGGCGCTGCGATGCCGCGCTGTTCTTGCACTATTCTCGTAACAACCCCCTATCTCAAATCTCTCGTGTCTTCCATCCTCTCCTCTTGTTGCTGCTCATAATATTTCTTCCTATTCTTTTCATCCCCCGTCTTGTTCCCAGATCCGCGCTGCTGGCTGCTACCAGCCCGGGAGCGCCGACCGTACAGAAAAATGCGGGTAGAAAAAAGGCAGAAAACGGAACGGGGCAAACTCTGGAGAGCAAATGGTCGGAAGAACCGGAATGCGGGGAATGATAATACATTAAAATGAGAGAGGATGGGAGGAGCCGGGATGGGAGGAATGGGGGGTGGACGCGGAATTGGAGGACTGGGAGGGGGCCGGAATGGGAGAAATGGAAAGGAGTCTGAATCGAAGTAGTGGGAACCATACTGGGAGGAGTGGAATCGGAGCGAATAAGAAAGATCCAGAGCGAGAGGAACCGGAATGGGAAAGAGGCGGGACAAGAAGAATTTGAGAGAGCCGGCGTGGGAGGAATAGGAGGGAGCCGGAATGGGAGAAGTGGAAAAAAAACCGGAATTCGAGGAATGGGGCCACGAACGGGAAGAAACGGAAAAAATCGGAATGAGAGGAAAGAACCGGAACAACAAAAATGGGAGAAAGCCGGAAGGAACAGAGGAGGAGGAGGAGGAGGAGGGAGGAGGAGGTAGGATAGCAAAGGAAAGAGCAAACAATAAGCTCACAAATTTGGCTCCCACGGCGCCTCCTGGCGACGGGAGGCGCCCGCGTAGCGAGGGACGGGGGCCCGTGGAGGTACAGCTTAGTTGCATAATAAAGATGCGCGCGAAGGATACACGGGCCTTAAAGGGCCGTGCAGGGGTCGTAATGGCAAATATGGAAACAAGACCGTGTTGGCAATTATGGAAACCTGTGTTGGCAATTATAAAAACCCGTGTTGGCAGTTATGGAAACCCCTGTTGGCAGTTATGGAAACCCGTGTTGGCAATTATGGAAACCCCTGTTGGCAATTATGGAAACCCGTGTTGGCAGTTATGGAAACCCGTGTTGGCAGTTATGGAAACCCGTACTGGCAATATGGAAACCCGTGTTCAGTTATGGAAACCCGTGTTCAATTATGGAAACCCTTGCTGCCGGTCCCGCCGGTGTCCTGCGGTGTCCCGCGGTGTCCCGCGGTGCCCCGCGGTGTCCCGCTGGTGTGCCGCGGTGTCCCGCGATGATAATGATGATGATGATGATGATGATGATGATGATGATGATGAGGATGATGATGATGATGATGATTATGATGATGATGATGATGATGGCGTCCCGATGATGATGATTATTATGCTGGTGATGATGATGTTGATGATGATGGCGTCCCGATGGTGATGATGATGATTGTGATGATGATGAAAATGATGTTGATGCTGATGTTGGTAATGATGATGATGGTGCCCAAATGACGACGATGATGATGCTGATGATGTCGATGATGAGGATGAGATGATGATGATGATGATGGTGTCCCGATGATGATGGTGATGATGATGAGGATGAAGATGATGATGATGATGATAACGATGGTGATCATGATGGTGTCCCGATGATGATGCTGCTGCTGATGATGATGACGATGACTGTGTCCTGATGTTGCTGATGATGATGATGCTGATGATTGTGATGATGATGATGATGATGCTGGTGGTGTCCCGATGATGTTGATGACCGTGATGATGATGATGTTGGTGTTGATGATGAGGACGGTGTCCCGATTATGATGATGATGGTGATGATGATATTGATGTTGTGACGTTGAATGTGAGAGCGGTTGTGATATCGACTATAGTGAGACCGATAGTGAGACCGAATGTGATATCGATTGTGAGATCGATTGTGAGATCGATAGTCAGATCACTTGTGAGATAGATTGAGTGAGATCGATTGTGAGATCGATCGAGGGAGATCGATCGAGCGAGACCGATACTGAGATCGATAGTGAGACCGATCGAGTGAGACGTTGGTTCCTCCCCCCCCCGAACCTCCTTATCACCCGAAGGGTGGTCGTATAAATAATATGTTCCAAATCCTTCCTATTCTTGTCCGTGCCAATGGAGATCTAATATAAGATAATCCGCTTGGGTCGGGAAAACTATTTTGCTCCCTCCGGATCCTCCTCCGTGGGCGTTGGTGAATTGCCATATAGAAGCGTTACGCGTCTCCGTTGCGCTAATTGTGTGAGCATGGGAACGCAAAGAGAGGCAGAACATATACAGATATCTGAAAAAGAAAAACAGAGCGAAAGAGAAAAGACAAATAACAATAAAACAAAACAAAAACAGAAACCCATAAAAACACAAGAACAAATAAAACGAAACAAGACAAAAAAACGTCGGGAAAAACAAAAACGGAAAAACAAAACATGAAAAATAACAAAAGCGGTTAACTACGGAAACAATTGATGTCAATTATAGGTGCCCGCTGACAGGCTAGAAACCCGTGTTGGCAATTATAGGAACTCGTATTGTCAGTTATGGAAACCCGTGTCGACAATTATGGAAACCCGTGTTGACAATTATGGGATTTCGTGTCGGCAATTATGAAAACCCGTGCTGTCAATTATGGAAACCTCTGTCAACAATTACGGAAACCCGTGTTCGGTTATGGACACCCGTGCTCAATTATGGAATCCTTTGCTGCCGGCACAATGACCCTGCCCCCGTCCCCACCCCGACGGTTCATGCTGGAAGGTTTCCCAGGGCTCCCATGGGATCCCACGTCACCAGAGCCTTGGACGATATAGGCCTTGGCCCACGATCCCCAATGCCTATGCCGACGACCCCAGCACATGCCCCGGCCAGCCTCCGACCACGCCCTGATCCCCAAACGAATGCTGGTCCGCCACCTCTACCACCAGGGACGAGGCGATGGGAGAGATGCACGTCCGAACGTGTACGGTCATCTAATCCCACATCCATCGATGCGAACAGCGACCTACTCTTTGTTGCAATTGTGGGATTCTATTCCGGCTGACACTGGAGAAGTCAGCGGCGAACGGCGACGACGAGAATGCAATTACAGAACTTCGGTGGCTACACGATGTGCTCAACATGTTTGGGTCTACGCTACACGGGATCAATGGGCAACTTACAAGACAAGGTTTGGTGGATGCACTTGTATCGTTTCGAGAAGCGTTGCGTTTTCGGAATCCAAGACAAAAATGGTCTATTCACGTGGTTGCGCACGGAAGGCTTTCAAATTGGAGGGCTTATGCGGGATGGTTACCTGGACCGAGACATGCAACAACATATATTCAACCGGGGGGTGCAAACTTCTGCTAATGTGTCGAATCTGGAATTGGGTTATGCCGGTATGATTGAAAATCATACACAAATCCAGCGATCAGACACTACTTGTTTAGTGAGGTTTACGATCGAATCGCCATGCGGTCTCCACCATGCCGGAGGCAACCAGCAACAGCTACAGGCCATCTTGGGGAACGCATAATGCCCGACATTACCAGTACCCAATCTCCTGTTGCGGCGCTACACAATGGGTAATATCCGATCAATCATATGATGCGGCGCTTCGCGTGCAGAAACTGAAGGGGGTACGGAAATGCATCCGGGGACAGTTCCTACGTTGATCAAGAAAGAAAGGCGAGCTCAGCCACGCAGCGCGGAACCTGACCTCGCCAGGACTCGCCCCCAGCACCCTGGCGACACCTGCCGAACTAACGAACACTACCCTCAGACCATCGGCGCCTTCGGAAGATGCGCCGGATGGGTTTCAAAACTTCCGCCCAAGGACAGCTGTAGTGTTAACCGCAGTATATTTGCCACGGTTTTACGCCAATCACGGAATGGTTTGAGTTCTGGGTTCTGGGGATGGCGATACGAATATCTTAAAATATGCTTGGCAGATACCAGGGCCTTTGAGTCTCTATGTGACGTTGCGGAACGCCTGGCACGAGCGGGGGAACACATTCGCGACATGGTGAAAATATCGACTTCGACGGCTCTAAAGAAACCAAGCAATCGCATAAAGGGGATAGCGTCTGGAGATACGTTTCGCCGATTGGTATCCAAATCTTTGGCCAGACAATTTCAAACACAACTGCGGAATGCAATCTGGCCACACAATTTTGGACTTTCTGACCGTAGCAGGACAGATGCGGCAATACATTTCCTTCGCTATATGACAGGTGCGTTTTCTGGCAAAGTTATTGTGAGCATCGATGGGGTTGGCGCTTTCGACCACGTTTGCAAAGCGAGAATATTTGAAGAACTCTTGCGCGACCCATTGTTACACGAACTCATACCTTTCGTACGACAGTGGTATGGGGAAGGGAAATGTCGCACTTTCAATGGCGAGATGACCAAGGCCGCATTTATGATATTCCGCAAGGAGATGGTGGTGAACAAGGAAACGCACTTATGCCTGCATTTTTTTGTTTGGCTCTCCACCCCGCCATCCGGTTCATTCGGGATCGCCTCCCACCAGGGGCCGAGATTGTGGCGTATCTCGATGATATTTATGTGGTATGTGACCCAAGCGAAGTGGAACTGATTCTTGCTACCACGGAACATACACTCCGGACAACATGCCACATTGACACTAACATGGGCAAGCTAACGATCTGGGGCAGGACGGCCACGCCATGCCCGGATGGAGTCGCGGAAATGCGACCAACCATTACGAGAACGGGGGATGAAGGTCTTAGGGACGCCATTCGGCTCTGCTGAATACATTGATGCTTTTTGGACGAAGCTGTCTACCGAGAGGACGCAGCTACCCAATGTCTTGCCCAAGCTCCCCTCGCGGCAGGCAGCATGGCTCCTACTGTATTTTTGTGCAGTCCCAAGAATGAATCATCTTCTGCGTGCACTACCACCACAGGAAATGCAACCACTGGCTTCTTCCCACGACCACAACATCCTCAACGCGTTCACTGCCATTTTTGCCATACCTACGGCGGCTCATTGGGATGGGGCTTTCCATGGTGTACAATATGCTGTTTGGGTTGCACAAGCCCGCCTCCCACTCCGGCTCGCAAGCATGGGATTACGTGACTCGCGCAGAACGTCGATTGCGGCATACTGGGCCAGCTGAGCCGATGCGCTCCCTGCATTGGTTGCCCGGTTTCCTGCGCTAGGGCGCCGGGCCCTGCACCACCTCACGACGATTCAAGCAACACCAGGACACAAAGACCCGACTATTCCGCAATGCGTTGTGGCGGCCGAACAAGCAGGACGACAATTGGACGCGGCAGGATGGTCTGATCGGCCGTCATGGGCGGAATTGGCAGCTGGACGGCATCCGCCGACCCCGGACGCTAACGAGGATACGCTCGGTGAGTGGCGCCACGGGTGGCAATTCCACGCAGCTGATCCTTTGGAACGGGGGGCGCATGCTCTCTTACTTCGGGAGGTTGCACTCCCCAACCGCCGCATCAATGCCCGAGCGGCTGGGAAAACACGAATTTATTCAATAATGAGACCATTTGCTGCAGGATGGTTGTTGGTGTGCCCAATAACGAACAGGTTGACCCTTATTGATACATATACTAATGTGTGTCCGACGCCGATTAGGGATTGCGTGCGCTATTGAAGGTACAGATCATATACACGGGCACGGGAAGCTTGCTGCAGCGGTCGGGGCAGGCTTCCATGGGAGACACTCCGAGCTCGTAGCTGCATGGAGGCAAGTGTTCTTTGAAGCGGGCGGACACGTACCATATCGGAATATCGAACGGTTGCTGCACACTACTCACATCCCTGTGGCAGCGGATGATATGCGACGACTCGACCTAATAATCACTGGTACTAATGTGGCAACCGGCTTACCATTATTCTGTGATGTTACGGTGGTGGGACCCATCTCGCGAAGCGGGGAAGCACGGAGTGGCACAAACAATCGTGGAGGGGCATCCTTGTCAAGAGCAAAAAGAGATAACGATACCACATATGCCGAAATACGGGACAGCGGACTGGGACGCTTACAGTGCTTAGGTGCCGAGGTTTATGGCAGGTGGGGAGCCCAAGCCATTGCGTTAGTTCCCGCCCTTGCTAAAGAACGAGCACGAGACCCCCACCCACATATCCGGCGTGGCTTCGCTTTGAGTTTGCAACGACGATGGTGGGGCATCTTGGGAGTGGCTCTGCAGACGGCTGTGGCAAGATGCGTTGTGGGGCCAGGCGGGGACCTACCACGCACGCAGCGTGAGCCTCCCTGTCTGTCCTCTAGCGGACCCACCAGTCCTGTAGGTGGTCGCAGGTGCGCCTTGATCCCTCTCCTCTTCTCCTCCTCCTCCTCCTCCTCCTCCTTCTTTTTTCCCTGCTTAACCGCGCGCCAGGGCTGTGCTGGTTCTGTGTTTCACCCCATTCGGGTTTGGCGGTGGGCACTTGGTGATGTGCGAGGGCTGCAGTGCGGTGAAAAATCACATATTCGAATGGGGAACTCGGCTTCTCTATAACCTCGAATCTATATGGTTGTTGCAAGCCGACAAACGTCGTCTGGACGGTTTCCACGCGCGCTGCCTGAGAAAAATCATGTCCATCCCATCTTCGTTCATCTCGAAAATATCCAACGCGGAAATCTTGGACAAAGCATCTTATCCCGTTCTGAGCGCAATTTGCTTGATCGGTAACTGTACAATAACGTATGCGCTTCGCCCTCTGACAACTTGCTTAACGTGCATGCCAAACTCGCGTGAACCCAGGAACTGGGAACTCAACCGCAGGCCTGGGAAACCCAAACAACAATGGGCTCGTTGCGTGTGTGATTGCATGGAAGAGATGTGGCTCTAATTTCGCCAACCCTCCAACCTTCCTCCCTTGCTCGGCCTCGGCTTCCCCCTCCCCTCTTCCTGCACCCCCCGCCGGCACGCATTTGGCGTGTCTTTTGTTTTCCTTGGTGCGCATTTGGCGCGTCTGCCCCCATGCATTCTTACGCGCATTTGGCGTGTGCTGCCCACGCGCCCCAATGCAAAACTCACAGCAATTTTGCGTGCCGATGCGCTATGTAAGCGCCTGACTTCTGTCTGTCTGTCTGTCCCTGCCGTCTTGCACACGCATTTTTCCTCTTCCTCCTCACCTTTTTGCTTGTCCGTCTCGCTCGCAATTACAAAACCGCCATGGTAGACGTTGCACTTCTTCGACACCACATGGAGACGTTAAGGTAGTCTTCCTGTCCGTTTCGAGCTCGCAAAGCGTGGCACTTCCTCGACACCACAAAGGAATGTGCTGGGGGTGGTCGTGTCACGCGTGGTACTGTCTCGACACCCAAGGGAGTGCGCAGGGGGTGGTCCCTCACCGTGGTCTCTATCCGTCTCAGGATCGCAAGGCGTGGCAAGCGTGGCACCTTCTCGATATGATAGAGGGTGTGCAGGGGATGGTCGGAGGTCTCTCACCAGGTTGCAAGCGTGGCAAGCGTGGTACTCTCTCAACACCATAAAGGGGGTGCGCAAGCGGTGGTCCCTCACCGTGGTCTCTATCCGTCTCAGGGTCGCAAGGCGTGGCAAGCGTGGCACTTTCTCGACACCATCAAAGAAACGGGGGGGCGCAAGGGATAGTCCCTCACCGCGGTCTCTATCCGTCTCAGAGTCGCAAAGCGTGGCCGACGTGGCACTTTCTCGACACCCAAAAGGGGTGCGCAGAGGGTGGTTTGTCACCGTGGTCTCTTTCTATCCGTCTTAAGGTCGCAAGGCGTGGCAGGCGTGGCACTTTCTCGACACCGTAGACTGTGCGCAGAGGGTGGTCTCACCGTGGTCTCTATCCGTCTCAGGGTCGCGTGGTGTGGCGAGAGTGGAATTTTCTGCATGCCGCAGGTGGTGCGCAAATAGATGGTCCCTCACGCTGAATTGCGAACACCTCGGCTGTTTTGCACGCTGGCGCGTCGGGCGTGAATTGCCTCAACCATAGCGCCCACATGCACCATCGCGGTACTGCCGCCACCGTGTTTGAAGCTGAAAAACGCGATGTCAGGCCCCCAGCGCTTGAACCGCGCCGCCTTCGATGTCGGCGAAGTAACAGCCACAAACAACATGCTAGCAAGTTCCACGTCAGCTACCATCATGCAAGACACATGATAAATATGTGGGCTTCCTCGGTAACGCAACTGTTATCGATAAGTTTGTTGCAAAAACGGTGGTGCTTACTGAAACGGTGGGGTTTTACTGAAACAATAATTTTGATACTGACACCGATACGCGTATTTCTGAAACCGTGGTTCGCCACCATTTCCCGGACCAATATACACCAAGTCAACTCCATATCACTATGCGCCAACATCGCCCACAAACCGCGGCGACGAACATTGGTGTCGGGCGCAAGGCGTTCTGCATGGTAATTCGTGATAGCACGGTTCTGTCCGCTGAAAAAAATGTCATTCATTTCTGGCCAAACTTGTTGTTGCAAAGTACCATAAAGAAAACGGAGACCAGACGGAAACCGGAATTGTAGTCGAAACGCGAGCAGGAACAAGGCAATCCATCAATGTGAACCGCCGCTTGATCCAATACAATGTACGTGCCTACACACATATACATATGTAGATCTCTATAACTCGATATCTATCTATACACACATGTATATAATATACCTGTAGATCTGTACATTACATGTACACATACACAGTGGAATAACAACGTCATGCAAAAGAGAAACATCATACACATCTATGCGCCTAGATGCTGGCTTCACAGAAATTGTTGTGATAATGCCACATCCCGGTTCCGAATTCCGTCCGCGCGGATCCGATGTCAAACACGTTGGATCTGATTTCCATTTTTTTTTGTTTTTTTGCAAGACGGATCCGATTCACACTCTGTTCTAAATTGTTACTATTCAAATCAATGAGGGAGCCAAAATACATCGGATCCGCTGCACCCAGGCTCGCCACTGTTAAGATTCTGCGGGGGAGGTGGGGCTGGTTACGAAGTGTCACAATCATGCCTCACCGCGCATGGGTTGCACCAATCATGAACGCATCTCTCCTCGACCCCGGGCTGCTGCAAACAGCTTGTCAAGACGCCGTGCGTTTGGCGGTGCCGATGCTATGTCGCCCTTCGCTTATCGCCGCTGGCTCCTCAAGTGGAATCCTTCGTCCTGCGTAAGTAGTGGCGGCCATGCTGGGCCATCTCTGGGCTCTCTGAGACCATCGTGGCGGCCATCCTGGGCTCTTCGATGCCAACGCGGAGGCATGCTGGCCGAAAAGCCTCACAAGAATGTCCCCCCCAACGGGGGGGCCCCAAGATGGACCAGATGGGCTGCCAAGAGGCTCCAACATCGAAAGAAGCGCGAAGGCGTCTGATTGATTTCTGGGCCTGCTCAAACATATCCCGATCTTCGGTTTGACGGCTGCCCCCTCTGTGTTCCACTGCGTGGTCCCGTGCTTCTCTGATCAATGCAACTCGCCTGGGCATCATTGCTGGAGAAGCTGGTGGGATACGCGAAATGTCAACACTTGCTTCCTGTGTAATCGATGTTCTGTTTTGCCACTGACCATTCGCAATGCTGAACAACATGTGTGCTGTCATCGTCGCAGGCTGTCAGAGTCATGAGCGCAACCTCTGGAACTTTGACAGCACTAAACCGAGCGGATGGCCACAACTGTAAGTGGCTGCGCACTGGCCGAAGCTTGAGAGCGAGGCCCTCGAAGCCGCTTCGGACTGGAGAGCTCTAGGTGGAGGGGGAAAGTGAGATCAGGAACGTATACGAATGTCGAGGGGGCGATCCACAGAGCTCTTCAGCCAGGGCCCTAGCCGAAGAGCCATGGGAGCCGCCCTGGCTTGCTCTTGAACCGCCTCGGGACGCGGCGACGAGGGATTACCCTTACGACCAAAAACAAGACGCGAAATCCCACCAGTCTGTTAGTGCGTAAGTGATTTCGAGCGTTTCCTCTTCCAACCCCCTTCTTCTCCTTCGGAGAAAGAAGTATCACTGTCCCCTATGAATGAACACCCCCTCTCCCAAGCGACCGGCAACCAACCCAGACCAATGAGAACACCCCTCCACCATCCCGGGTAAAATCAATACAACATACACTTTGCCTTCAAATTTGGAGCATGTGCGGGCGCCCCGCGAATACTTTTCATTGGTTTTGAGAGGGGCGGCGGCGTCGCCGCATATTGCTTGCTGCGCGAAGGCCAACCATCACATGTAAAACATGCAAAATACACTTTGGCTCCAACTCTGGAGCATGCGCAGGGCCCCCTTTTGTTCTGAGCACTCATCTGTTTCACGACGCCTCAATCTGTCACGATTTGTACATCGGTGTCGGTGCTTTGCGCTCCCTGCAGGAGCCGCCCTTCTCACAGAATGCTCGGTACTTCGCTTCAGGGATATTCATGATCCTGAACTCCTTGGGGCCCGGGCCCCAGGCACCTGGGATTCCTCTTGGTTCCCCGCAGCTGGCGCCCCTGGTGCGGCTGGAGCATGTGGCACACTTGGCGCACGTGGAGCATGTGCCGCACCTGGCACGCTTGGGCCCCCAGGGTGCCTGATGCACACCTGGACCCCGTGGCACGCATGGCTTGCGTGGCGTGCCTAGGCGATCTGCTGACACTGGGGTGTTACTTATGTGTTGAAGGGGCGGGTGGGACTGAGATAGACGGCCTGCTATCGAGGAATGTAGCTTGACCCCTTCCCCTCCCCCCTCCCCCTGGACCTGGAGAGGGGGGGGTCCGCGGATCGTCGGAGCGTCCAAGAAGGCAGGCCTCCGCGAGAATGCCAATATCATTGATCTTGCGACGGTGTTTGGCCACATCTTTGCCTCGTGGGGGGTGGGGGGGGGGCAACACAAATTAAGGAGCCCCCTCCTTTGATTGATCTCCTCCAAGATGGCCCCAAGATGGCCTCCGAGGCTCCCAAGGGTGCCTGAAGAGGGCCCCTAGAGCGTCCAGGAGGCCCCCAAGAGGCCCCCAAGAGGGAGATCCCTAAGAGGCACCCGAGAGGCACCCAAGACAGCCCAAGAGGCCTCGGCGAGAAGGTCAAATCATCATTTTCAATAATGTCGTGGCCACATGCTTGCCTCCTCGGAGGGGGACCCTGACTAAGGAGGCCCTCTCCATTGATCAATCTCTTCCAATATGGCCCCACGATGACCTCCGAGGTTCCCAAGGGTGCCCCTTGACGGCCCCAAGAGGTGCCCAGGAGCCCCAAGAGGCACCCGAGAGGCCCCCAAATGCCCCCAAGAGGCTCCCCACTGGCCCCTAAGAGGCTCCCAAAAGGCCTCTCCAGAGGCACCCAAGACGCCCCAAGAGGACTGCAAGAAGCTCTCGAAAGAAATCCGAAGAAACTCCGAGATGCATCCAAGAGGCCTCTGGTCTTTCTGCTCGCCCTCCTCCTCCTCCTGCTCCTCCTCCTCCTCCTCCTTTTTTCCTCATCCGCCTGTTCCTCCTCCTTCCTCCTCCCTCCTCCCCCTCCCCCTCTCCCTCCTCCCTCCTCCTCCTCCTCCTCCTCCTCCTCCAATTTCTTCTCCATCCTCCCCCTCTTCGGGTACGACGTCTTACCCAGCCTGATTCCACTGCATGATCAATGATCATCCACATCCCTAATCATGCCAACTCGTCTGGGAATTGTTTCTGGATGGGCTGGTGGGGTTACGCGAAGCGTCTAGAATGACGGAACGCCTGGGCTGGGTATTGCCAGAAGTGGCCCTGGCCCAAGGGCCGGCCGGCCCCCCGGCGAATCGAAAACTCGGAGCCGGATCTGCCAAACATCGGATCTGAGATAACAGGAGAAGCATGCAATGGATCGGACGGGGTGGTCTGGCGGGGCTGCGATACCATGGTCCAGTGGAAATGCAGAGGCCTCCCAGATGAGGTCGGAGTAGGCGGGGTCGGAGCATCTCGCCGCATCGGCGATGCATCGGCGATGCATCGGCAGCGTCCGCGTGGAGAAGTTCGGGCTCGACATTGAGCCGCACCGCCGATGCGTCCCATCTTCGCACCCCGACCCCGTCGGACAGGCCCAGAGGATGGGAACCCGACGTGCCGCGCCGGGTAGCTGCCCGTGGCGGCGAGGGCGACCGACGGGGCGCTCAGGCCCTGCGTGACCCGATCACGGCCGCCCGCGGGCTGCTGCCGCAGACCTCGCCGGCCTCCTCCTGGAGCTCCCGGAAGCTCCACAGGCAGGGCTTCCAGGGCCGCCTCGTCGGCTCTGGGATTTTCGGAGGAAGGCTGGTCGCAGTGACGGCGGCCCTGCCTGGCGCTCGCCGTGCTCTTCGGGCCTCCTGGAGCCTTCTCATCGCCACGGCTGGATCCGCCTCCAAGCACGGGCCTGGATGGACCAAAGGAGGGGCCCGGGGCAGACTTTGAGCACGGGATACCCTCGAGGTCCGGACCGCTTGCCTGGGGGTCAGCTTTTCGTCCACGGTCCATGTTTGATGGCCCCAGGGCCCGATAACGGACCCCAAGGGCCGAAATCGAGCGCCCGGATTGGCAGTCAACAAATCAGATCGTCGGCGATAGGGGAATCTGGTCCAAGCTGGTCCGCGAACCCCTCGGGGTCCATCCTGACCCGTCCCTGGAGGCGGTTCCAGCCGTGGCGGTGAGAAGCTTCCAGGAGGCCCGAAAAGAGCGGACGACGCCAGGGGAGAGCCGCCCCCGCCTCCACGGGCCCTCCTCCGGGGGATGTCCTCGATGCTGCAGGGCAGCTGCCTGCCCAGCGTCTCCGGCAGCCACGCGAGCAGCAGCCCCGCGGCCACGCACGGCGCCCCGAAGACGACCAGCGGCACGGGCCGGGCGCTGCCGAAGGCGTCCCTGGCCCAGGCGCCCAGGCAGGCTCGCGTGGCGACGAGATCACGACGGAAGGCTTCTGGCCGTTCTCGCGCCGTCGGCCTCGACGGTGCAGTTTCGTTGGAGAGGGCACGCGAGAGGAGACACGAGGCCCATCCGAGGGCCACGCTGCCCCAGGAAGGCAGAGGACTTGCGACGCGAACGCGCAGGACACAAGGGCACTCTTGACTTGGACGGGCCAGCCTACTAATCAATCTCGACTGCAGGGGCCCTCGCCGGGGTCCGCCACAAACGACCCAGGATGGAAAAGTGGCCTTGTGGGAAGGGTCGGGATTTCCGGGGTACAACCAAGACGTCGGATGACTGGGAAGTTGACTGTCCCCAGCTTGTCGCGCCATTCTGGAGTCTTGCTGTCGCTGGGACGTCCATTCCCCTTGCATCTTTGGCCAGATGATCCTCGACGGTAGAAAAAGTGCACGCTTCCGAGCGATGCCAAGGAGTGGTCTTCGGAGCCTCGTGAGGTGTGCTCTGGAGACTTTCTTGGGTTCCCCTGGAAGCCATATGTGGGGACACCCCGGGTCAGGGACGCCACCTGGCAGCACCCGAATGGACTGGGAGGCCCTGCCCAGGTCCGCCACAACCGGCGCCAGCATCCCTCCTGTCGGCGGCGAGCCCTGGGGGGAAATAGAGGCCCTCTGGACAGGGTCGGAGAAGATGGGGCCGGAGGATCGCGCCGCATCGGCGATGCATCGTCGACGTTGGCGATGCATCGGCGACGTCGGCGTGGAGAAAATCGGGCTCCACATCGAGCCGTATCGGCGATGCATTGGCGATGCGGCGCGATCCTCCGACCACATCTACTCCGACCCCATCTAAGAAGCCTAGAGGGAAGTGACCAAGGCCGGGCGAACGGCGATGTTGCTTATCGGTGATGTTGGGAACCAGACTGTAGGAAATCACGAACCACACTCCCCTACATGTTTCCTATGAGAGAACGAATTCAACGAACAATACGACAGAGCGCATTGCAGGAAAGCGCGAGCCACGCGTTCCCACACTACTGAAACCTACAGCGCCGTTGCCTACATAGCCGTTAGCACGTATACGGAGTGGGAAGGAGGAGGCCTTCGCAGAAGGCAGCGGGCCTTCTCAGAAGTCCTCGCGCATTCGGGGAGGTTTCCTGTGTCCTCGGAGAAGGCTTAGAAAACTTCTCATAAGGCCGGGGGAACTTCTGAGCCTTCTGAGAGGGCCTTCTCCTTCTCACTTCTCCACGGGCTCGCCGCCGATCCTATCCGAGCGCACAGAGACTGCAGCCCCATGCTCTGGGTCCTGACGTCTGTGGGGAAGAGCTCTACGGCGTACAGGTAGATGATGCCGAACGACATGGAGATGGACGCTTTGCCCACGTACACCAGCGTCAATGTCAGCGCCCGGGGCCAGCCGCCGCCCACTTCCCCGACCGCGAACGCGGATAGGATGCAACACGCGCCGCCGACGACCAGGCCACACATGGTGGTGCCGCGCCTCCCGAGCCAGCGTGACTGGGCCAGGCTGAAGGCGACGGGGTAGGTGGGGAGTTCCACGGCGGCAGCCAAGGCGGAAGAGACGTAGACGCTACCGCCTAGATTTGCCACATTCATCGAAAGGCCATAGTAGCCCAGCGAGAGCGCCAGCCAAGCAAGGCACATGACCCGGTAGCGCGTGGCCAGGCGGGGGTCCCCCAGCAACGCCCACAATCCGGGCCTGCTCTTCATGGTTGCGTGATAATCGACCCCTGACCCAAAAAGCACGACTGCCCATGTTGGACATCATTTGCGAACTCTTTGTCGCTATCTTGCTGGTCTCGTTTCGCGCCTGCGTGGCAGAGCGGGGGGGTGGGGGGCCGGAAGGGGAATGCCCGACTTGTGACCGCCGCGATCGCCGCGGCGACCTCCCAAACCGACCTGGAGGTTTGGCTCGGGGTCGGGTATCGCTCAACGACTTCACTCCGCCCGCAGCCCTGGTCTCCATTCCGGCAACCAGCTGCGGAATGGACCGCATCCGGGGCAGCGGCGGCGCCGGCGGGGGTGGCTGCCCGTTCGCCGCGGCGATCTGGCACAGCACCGCGTGCGCGTCGTCGGGCCGCTGCGCCGGCCCAGCCAGCCACGCGGGGGACTCGCGCAGGCAGGGCAGCATGGCCAGCAGCGGCAGGCCCGCGAGGAAGAGCGCAAAAGAGAGCCAGCGCCACTCGGGCAGGACGTACGAGAGCGGCGACAGCAGGAGCACGCCGACGGCGAAGGCGGTGTTGGTGGTCACCACGAGGATGGCCCTCGTCTCCGCGCCAAGGATCTCTGCGTTCCACGCGTACGTCGCCAGCCCAACGCCGCCAGCGCCAGCGCCCGTCAGCGCGCGGGCCACGGCGTACACGGGGTACGTGGGCGCGCAGGCTGCCAGCAGCGCCCCGCTCTGCAGCACCAGCAGCGCTCCCAGCAGGCCCACGCGCCGGCCACGCCGGTCGGAGATGCCGCCGAAGCAGATGGCCCCGCACAGGAAGCCGACGAAGAACAGGGTGCCCAGCAGCGGCACCGCCGCCGATGACTCGCACACGAGGCCAAACTCGGCCGCCACGGAGGTGTGCTGCGCCTCGAACTCGTAGGCGGAGCGGGGCAGCCCACAGTCGCCGACTGCCAGGTGGCCCTCGCTGCAGTACTCCGCCTCGCCCGCGGAGCAGACGCGCCGCCGGACGGGGGGGGCGGTCACGAAGATGTGCGCCAAGGTCTGCGCCCCGCACAGCGCCCACGGGGAGGCCAGGAGGAAGCAGTAGCGCCTCTGGAACTCGCCCCAGCCGCCGATCCTCGCGAGCACCCAGTCCACGTACTCGGGCAGGGAGTCCGGAGCGTCCGGGGCCGAGGCCTCGAGGTCGCCAGGCCCTCTCTCGGCCCTGGCCGCCGAGCCCGTGCTCGCCGGCCTGCCCTCCGCGCCCGCCTCTGCGCCGAGGCCCGCCGCCTCCTCCGCGAAGCTGTCGTCCAGGGGGATCTCCAGCTCCTCGGGGCGTGTGCTCTTCGAGCGGCACGTGGACCCCGGCTGCGAGGGACCGCCTCCCGGGCGCCCCAGCGGGCTCCGGCGCGGCGAGCGCGGCCCCGCGGAGCCTGCCGCGCTCGGCGGCGAGCGGCCGCGGGCCGCAGCTGCGGAGCGCGGCGAGGCCTCGCCGAGCTCGTGGCCCCGCGCCAGCAGCATGGAGCCGACCGCCCCGGGCCGCGCTGCGGGCGCGCCGCGGGCACTCCCGCGCACTCTCCGCTCGAGGTGCGCGGCCTGCTGTCTCTCTCTCTCTCTCTCTCTCTCTCTCTCCCTTTTCTTTTTTTGTTTTTTTTTTTTTTTCTCTCTCTCTCTCTCTCTCTCTCTCTCTCTCTCTCTCTCTAGGAGGAGAGGGATGTCGTGCTGCGACTTCATTGAGACGAGGCCAGGGCGAGGAGAGCATCGGGCGAGGATCCATCGAGCATCTCTCAGCGGCTCTGGGGGATGCCTCGGGCGCCGCGGCCTTCTCAGAGCGTTCCAGAACGCTCTGAGAGCGTTCCGGAACGCGCTGCAGGAACTCTGGAGTACCTCGTGGCCCTCGTGAGTGGAGTCCGCTAGGAAGAACAGGAAGCCTGGGAAGTCTTGGAGCATATCACCATCGTGGCTTTTTACTGCTCTGATCTGTCACCCTGTGGCCGATGCGGAATCACACGCGAGCCCTCCAGGAACGGGCGGCCGGGACTCCACTTGTATCTCAGCACGCGCGCCACCGACAAAATCCGCTTCCGTGCCGACGACACGCTGGGGAGTGCCGAATGCTTGTCGGCTGTCTGGCAGGGGGATGCCGAAGACACGGCGCCCTACAGTATAGCGCCCCGCCCCGAACTTCGGCAACCCGCGCTGTATCCTTGTGACGAACCGGCAGACCGATCCGACGTCCTGAGAAAATTCAAGGCGGAATTTTGTTCGCCATTTTCGTCTCTTGTGGGGGGGCCCTCGCCGGGCCCCGGGACCGTGAACAAAAAATCCCAGGATGACAAGCCGGCCCTGGGGAAGGGGTCGGGACTTCCGCAGACTCCGAAAAAAATACTAAAACATCAAATGTCTGGGAATACAGTGCGTGTGCAGGTGAGCGCGCAACAGCCAGAATAGCCAGTGTCCCAGACAGCATCTGTAGCACACTCGCAGATGGCGTAGCACGGGCCAAAGTCTCGAATCCACCGACTGAGCTCCGCTCACAAACCGGCTCGAACCCCTCGCGACAGGGACCGGCTCTGACGACGAAGCAGCTCGTCCTCCTCCCCAAACGTCCGATGTCTTGATCTTTGCAATACGCAGGGTCCCCCGAAGCCCCGGCCCTTTCCTCAGGGCGGGCCTTTCCTTATGATCCGTTCTTGATGGCCCTGGAGGCCTGGCGAGGCCCCCCCCCCCAGTGGCCGAAAACTACGAATAGCTTTCGCCTTGATCTGTTCGAGACGCCGGATCGGATGTTGCCACATACGTCCCTGGCGCAAGGTGTCCCCAGGATTCTCGGGGAGGCTCAGATGGCCCCAGGGGCTCCAAACTGGAGCGATAAGCTGGAGACTCCCAGGGCCAGGACAACTTCTAGCAGCGCTCGAGGGAAGTCTGGGTCCTCCTCTTCCCCACCCCCACCAGTGCAGAGCATGAGGGTGTAAGCCCGGAGTGTCTGTCTGCTGCTCCTGGCGGGGGGGGGCGGGGGGGGGGGGCCATGCTCGGTGGAAGGCCGCAGCACCGTTCGACGATGTGCTGCCTAGCAAACCTTGCAGGGTGGGCCCTCCCCAAAAATCCGTGCGTCGGTGCAGATCGCCAGCGCGCCTCGCCTCCGTCGTCGTCGGCGTCGTCGTGGTCGCGGTGCGTGCTGCTCTGCCGGGGACTTGCTCCCCTTATGCAGCGACCACCGCCAGCCACCAGCCACCAGCCCCCAGCCCCCAGCCCCCTCCTCCTCCTCCTCCTCCTCCTCCTCCTCCTCCTCCTCCTCCTCCTCCTCCTCCCCCTCCTCCTCCTCCTCCTCCTCCCCTCCTCCTCCCCCTCCTCCCCCTCCCTCCCTCCTCCCCCTCCCTCCCCCTCCTCCCCCCCCCTCCTCCCCCTCCTACGGACGGGACTCCCCCCCCCTCACGTGAGAGCAAATACGCGCACAAGGGCCGTCCGGCGGACCCCGTCGAGAGGCCCTGCAGCCCTCGGGGAAACACAGGCACGGCGGAGGGGAGCCCGTGTCGGGCACAAGCCGACATGGATTGTGGATCCGTACGTCCGGCGCGTGAGCGGCAGATCCACGGATCGGGGAAGGTCCCCCGACACATGAAGCCAATGCCGCCTCATTTGGCGACGGAGCGCGTCGAAACTACATGGAAGCGAGACCCGTCGCTGATTCACGCGCCTCAACCCATGTTTGCGCATCCTCGACCATGGCGAAGACGGGGCCTGTGACCTCCTTGGGGGTTTCCCCCATGGGCCCAGGGGACCAACCCTTGAACACACAAAATACTCCACAGCCCCACCGGGAAAGCCTTGGTCCCGCTGGCTGCCCCCCCAATAATTAGAGATGTACATGGGGATGTGTGCCCTTGCCTGCGGGCTTCGCACCACAGAGCTGCCTCACCCTTTCCCCGCCAAGTTTGGGATGTTCCTGACGATGACGACGGCACTGGCCCTCATGCTGCCCGAGTCGTTTCTCCCCCTGGGGCTCCTGGGAGCCCGAAGGCGGCCATGGACTTCCAAGCCTCCCTCTCCCAAGCATCCAACGATGCGGCGTTTTCAGTCCGCTTGCTCCGCAGCCCCAGACCTCTCGACCACTTTCTCAGGGGGATCTTGTCGTCCTGGATGTCCGCTCCTGACGGCCCTATAGCGCGCGAACAGGGCCCCCGAGCTCCCAACCCCAGAGGAACGCCCCGATGGGAAAGCTCAGTCCTTCGGACGCTTGGGCTCCCCTCGCCGGCGAAGGCCGAAGAGGGCCGGAAGGGCCCGGGGGCGCGCGCCCCGGGAGGGCCCCTTTTTCCCGCCCCCTAGCAGGCGAACTGCCTCCGGACCGGCCTGCGCGCGGCGCCGCACGGATCCTGGGCGCCTCGCGCGCGCGCGGGGGGCAGGGCGTGGGCGGCGTGGGCTCGGAAGCTTCATACGCTGGCTCGGGGCGAAGAGCCAGTCCCGGAGGGGGGGGGGGGGCACACACTCTGCACAAATCACGACGTCGGGGGTCCAGGGGCACGGGGCCGAGCTTACCTGCCGAACCCTTGGGCTTCCTGGGCGTGTGAGATTCCGCTTCTGCCATAATCGCCTCCACGGGAGCCGCCCCATTTTGGATTGTGGAAGGGGTTGGCCCGCCAGAGACCCGCGCCCAGAACTCGCCGGGGGGGGGGGGCTTCCCCGGTGCTCTTATGTGTGACTCCAAGATGGCCCCGAAACCTCCAATAATGTCCAGGTGGCCCCCACATCTCCCCATCTCCACATTTCGACCCAAGACAGCTCAAAATAACCTGAGAGATCAGAGTAACCAGGAGGGCCGTAATAAGCAACACATGTCCCAATTCTAACGAAAACATAGCTATTTAGCATAATCGCCAGTCTGGTTTTTATTGCATCCACGACGGCCCAAGATCGTCACAATATCGCTCCAAGACGGCCCAAGGGGCCCCAAAATCTGCACAGGAGGGTCCCAAGACGGCCCCAGAGGCGCCGAAGACGGCCCAAGATGGCTCCAAGACGGCCCGAAGAGGGCTCCAAGACGGCTCCAAAGGGGCCAAACAGGGGGAACTCGAACTGACATTTCGAGGCCTCCGCCCCACGCCCCCCCCCCGACCACCAGCAAGCCCCCAAGAAACGCCGAACATAACGCTAAGGGACCCCCAGACGAGCCCCTACCTGACCTCCAACTCTTGCCCCAACCGCTAGCTCGCGGAGGCAACAAAAACAAACGCGTACCGCGAACGAGTTCCCTCCAAACATGCCAATAATTAAGGCCTCCACTCCCGTCCATCTTCTAACCCGGCATGCATAATCCCACTCCCAGAAGCCCGAAGCAGACAGGGACTACTTCAAGGGGTCGGCGGACAACTGGCTCCAAGACTGCCCCAAACACTTCGAAGACGGCTCTTGGAGGCCCCAAAAGAGCACCAAGACGGCCCGGAGAGGCCTTCAAGACGATTGCCCAAAACGAAAGATGGTCCAAGACGGAGACGGCACAAGACGCCCCAACCAGCCCCCAACAAGCCCCAGCATGTCCCCAAGAGGCCCCCAACAAGCCCCCAGGATGGCTTAAATGCGCATGCTCCACGCATAATGGACGAGCCACCCGCGAAGCGAAAGGATCACGTCTGAAAGTGACGAGTTGCCAGAGACAGGTCTGCGGAAACGAGAATTCAAGGTATCTCAAGTGTCCACTTCTCTATACTCCTGCATGGCATTTCTTACATTCGGGCACCTCTGGAATGAATCGCGCCACTCTTGTAGAACAAGATGCCTACCCCCATTCTGGAGCCCATAAGCTTACAAACCGATGCAACTTCGTGATTCTAGCTTCTTTGCCTTCTTGAAAGTCGCAGAGGGCCTCGAAACGACTCTGAAGGCTGTCAAGATGAACCAATACGGCTCCAAAGCGGCCCAAGAGGCTCTGAAGAGGGCTCCAAGAGGCCTCCAAAGGCAAACCATACTAATCGTCGTAAAGATCTGAAGAGAATTCACTTTTCTCACTTTCTCCAGCTTCAAACACCTCTAAAGACCCCCCCAACAAACAAAAAAACGAAGGGCCCCAAGACGGCCCAAACGGGCTCCGCATTGGCCAAAGGCACCTCCTAAACAACCCCAAGACTGCACGGGTTGGGCCCCAAAGCGGCTGAACAGACCCCCAGGACGGCTCTTGTAGGCCCTAAGAGACCGGCAAGACGGCCCAGAGAGGCCCAAAAGACCGCCAAGACAGCCCCCGAAAACGCCAAACTGCCCAAGAGCGCCCGAAGACTGCCCAAAACGCTTCCAAACCGGCCAAATATGCCAGTTGCAAAACAAGAAGAATCTACGTCAAGAAGTGATATGCTGGGCGCCATCGCCTTCCGCGAAGCCCTCGATAAACGCTTCAGAAGATAATTTTCTTCTGAGAGTTGTCAGCGTAGTTTTTGCCAGCCCCCCAGACCCATAGTAGCGAGCCAAAACGCTCGGCCCATAGAGAGCTTGTCGGCCCAAAGTCCGACAGTTCCGTCCATTTCCTCCCGCCCCCCCCCCCCCCCCACACGCCTCTTCCGAAGGCGCTTGGGGGGCGCCGCGAAGGTGGCGGCGCGGAGGGGAGGGCGACCAAGAAAATGGTTTCGGTAAGAGTCCGCGGCGGCGGCGACCTCATCGTCGTTGTCGTCGCCGTTGTCGTGGTCGTCGTCGTCGGCTCCTCCTCCGCGCCTCCTCCTCCTCCTCCTCCTCCTCCCCCTTTTCCTTTTCCTTTTCCTCCTCCTCCTCCTCCTCATCCATCCCCCCGCCTCCCTCCCGCACTCCCCCCCTTTGCCAGCCCTCTCCTCCCCCTCCCCCTACCAACATGGCGACTGTTCTAACGTGAGCACTTCAGAAGTGACCGCCCGCGCGCGTCACGTGGTGCACCGCGAGGTGTACATGCCAACAGGAACTTGAGAGGTCCACGAACCCGGTAAGGAGCTGGAATCAAGCTTTCTTCTGACGCGCGTGCAACACTTTCCCTTTGCTTGGCTGCCCCCGCTACCTCATGCGCGTCCCGCTTATCCTCCTCCTCCTGCTCTTTCTGCTCCTCCTACTCCTCTTCCTCATCCTTCCCCCCATCCTCCTCCTCCTCCTCCTTCTCATCATCAGTATCCTCCTCTTCCTCCTTCTCCTCCTTCCTGCTCCTTCCTCCTTTCTTCTTCCCCCAACTCCTCGCCATCTTCCTGCCTCGATCTTCCTTCTCCTCATCGTCGTTTCTCTCCTGCGCGGCGGCGGCTGTCGCCTGTTAGGTCGTTCGGCAAGGCTGTCGCCCTCTTCCTCCTCCTCCTCAGGCGGCGTCCTCAGTCAGACGCGCTCCTCCTCCTCCTCCTCCTCCTCTTCCTCCTGGCGCGTCGCCGAGGCGCGCCGCGAAGTTAGTCCTGACCCGCTCGCTACCCGCAGCCTGGCGAGCGAGGCTCGCACATGTGACAGCAGCTCGAACATACCTACGCCTTGCAGCGGGGCGGAGGGATCATGGGGCGAGGCACTAGAGGCGGTGGCAGCGTTAAACAAGAGGGGCGCACCAACTGCGGGCTCGAAATCGCGGCGGCTCGGGGAGCACGCGCCAAGACGGACAATGGGAGAGTCATCGAATGGCGATGGTTGGATGGCAAGAGCAATGCAATACTGAAAGGCAGGGCAGGAATACCAATACTGAGCAGAAGAGTCTGGGCCGCCGCAGCCCATCATGCATCCGCGGTGAACGCTGTCGTGCGTTCTAGCTGACGTTCGCCAGGCACCTGCGAGTCTTCAGCACGGCCGTGCTGGATCCGATTGGGAGAGAGGCAAGAGCATTCCTCGCATTGGCCCAACAGATGGCCCGAATTTCGCCCCGATGTTCGGGGAACCAGTCCAGGAGACGGGAAGAGAACGTGGCGGGGGGAGGGTCAGGAAACAGCGCCAGCCTCAACGAGGCCGAAACCACGCGTTGAATTTTGGGCCTGCGTCGTCTAGGCATGTTATTCGCTGGGGCAGGGCAGAAAACTCGTCGCGTGCATGTTGCAACGAGGCAGCGCCAGCACGAACCAGCACTGGGTCGTCCGAGGGCCCATCTGCGGCTCGCTCCAGATCCAGGGCGAGCGGGGCATTCTTCCACCATCAAGGGCATAGTCTCCGCTCTCCTATCTCCTGCAGGAGGACATGGTCGATCGAAGTCTGTCTGAACGCGTGGATCAGATCCTGCCGCATCGGGGGGGTCTTGGGCGCTGTTCGCATCAAAGTGGCGAGAGAAAGAACGAGGACACTTGGAATGGGGGGCCCACCCCGTTCAGCCATGGAGAACCACGCAGCGCGTGAGAGGAAGCAGCGCGGGGCGCGATGGAGAGTGGCGAGGGGCGAGTGCCCCGAGCGAGTCAACCGAACGAGGTCCGAGGCGGGGAGAGGGAGGGATTGGGCGACGTATCCCAGCGTGGGAACATCCCTCTTACTGTAGATGTATTGTGCAATCGCCGTCGGTGGCTTAGCTCTGGCAATCGCGCATCCGCGCGCAAACCGCTCGCGGCCTGGGCTAGCCCAGCTTTCATTTCGGCCCCGGGCCCGAGGGCCAGACCGAGGTGGGTCAAAAACGGAACAATCTGGACAGCGGCCCATTCAGGAAGCTGCTCCAGCAGCGACTTTTTGATGGCGTCAGCGGGCCGCCCAGCAACTCTCCGCCAAGGGGGTCAGTGAACAATTCTGAACTTTGAGAGCGAGGCCAGCAAGTCGCTGGCTGAAAGAAAAAGGGCGTCTCAGGCGTTTCAGGTCGAGGGGCGCGCGAGGGGCGGCGCCCGCATCATCTGCGCGCGCGCGTACTTTGCCCCGGGACTTCGAATGCATTGCCCTGTCTTTGTTCATCAAGAACGGGTTCGACGCGGAAGACCATGCCCGACGCTGGGCGCCCCTTAATGCTGCCACTCTCGATCATACACACGAGCTGTAGTTCGTTGTCCGCGCAGATGAGGCAGCGCACAGACTGGTAGAGGCACGGAATGAAGTGGGGCAGGGGCGTTGGCATATGGGGCCGCCGCAAGCGCATGAGGAGCCATTCGTGCGCGATGGGCGGGAAGGCCTGGCAGTAATCGAAGCTCACAAGAACGGGCTCGCGCGAGATGGCTACATAGTTACCTGTTGTCCCCCTGTTTGCTTCCATGCTGTGTATCCGCGCATAAGTGTCTAGCTCTAAGATGTTCGGTCCGAAGTTACGCCCGCCCGCGGCTCCCCGTACAATGGGCGCGATGAAACTGTCCAGAGCTTACCAATCAATATGTTCGTTCACCGTGTTCTTGAGCCCCAGAGGGCGAGTTAGGTGGGATCACGGTGGATGGCAACATCATCGGAGTCCTCGGAGCCCTTGGGGATGGACACCTTACGGAGATCGTTGAAGGAGGCCATGGGGAGGTTCCCATTGAGGATCCACCAAATCATACGATCCATAATCCCATGCTCTTGGTGATCGAGGCCCTGGGGGTACTTCTTGATGGGGGCCAGGGCAGAAAACTCGTCGCGTGCATGTTGCAACGAGGCAGCGCCAGCACGAGCCAGCACTGGGTCGTCCGAGGGCCCATCTGCGGCTCGCTCCAGATCCAGGGCGAGCGGGGCATTCTTCCACCATCAAGGGCATAGTCTCCGCTCTCCTATCTCCTGCAGGAGGACATGGTCGATCGAAGTCTGTCTGAACGCGTGGATCAGATCCTGCCGCATCGGGGGGGTCTTGGGCGCTGTTCGCATCAAAGTGGCGAGAGAAAGAACGAGGACACTTGGAATGGGGGGCCCACCCCGTTCAGCCATGGAGAACCACGCAGCGCGTGAGAGGAAGCAGCGCGGGGCGCGATGGAGAGTGGCGAGGGGCGAGTGCCCCGAGCGAGTCAACCGAACGAGGTCCGAGGCGGGGAGAGGGAGGGATTGGGCGACGTATCCCAGCGTGGGAACATCCCTCTTACTGTAGAGGTATTGTGCAATCGCCGTCGGTGGCTTAGCTCTGGCAATCGCGCATCCGCGCGCAAACCGCTCGCGGCCTGGGCTAGCCCAGCTTTCATTTCGGCCCCGGGCCCGAGGGCCAGACCGAGGTGGGTCAAAAACGGAACAATCTGGACAGCGGCCCATTCAGGAAGCTGCTCCAGCAGCGACTTTTTGATGGCGTCAGCGGGCCGCCCAGCAACTCTCCGCCAAGGGGGTCAGTGAACAATTCTGAACTTTGAGAGCGAGGCCAGCAAGTCGCTGGCTGAAAGAAAAAGGGCGTCTCAGGCGTTTCAGGTCGAGGGGCGCGCGAGGGGCGGCGCCCGCATCATCTGCGCGTGCGCGTACTTTGCCCCGGGACTTCGAATGCATTGCCCTGTCTTTGTTCATCAAGAACGGGTTCGACGCGGAAGACCATGCCCGACGCTGGGCGCCCCTTAATGCTGCCACTCTCGATCATACACACGAGCTGTAGTTCGTTGTCCGCGCAGATGAGGCAGCGCACAGACTGGTAGAGGCACGGAATGAAGTGGGGCAGGGGCGTTGGCATATGGGGCCGCCGCAAGCGCATGAGGAGCCATTCGTGCGCGATGGGCGGGAAGGCCTGGCAGTAATCGAAGCTCACAAGAACGGGCTCGCGCGAGATGGCTACATAGTTACCTGTTGTCCCCCTGTTTGTTTCCATGCTGTGTATCCGCGCATAAGTGTCTAGCTCTAAGATGTTCGGTCCGAAGTTACGCCCGCCCGCGGCTCCCCGTACAATGGGCGCGATGAAACTGTCCAGAGCTTACCAATCAATATGTTCGTTCACCGTGTTCTTGAGCCCCAGAGGGCGGGTTAGGTGGGATCACGGTGGATGGCAACATCATCGGAGTCCTCGGAGCCCTTGGGGATGGACACCTTACGGAGATCGTTGAAGGAGGCCATGGGGAGGTTCCCATTGAGGATCCACCAAATCATACGATCCATAATCCCATGCTCTTGGTGATCGAGGCCCTGGGGGTACTTCTCGATGGGGGCCAGGGGCGGGGGGGCGAGGTCGAAAAGGTTGGGGGGGGGGGGGGGGGGGGCGCGCCGAACCGCTGAAAGTACCTCTGGGCATTCTCAGAGCCCACGTGCTTTTTTCTGGCGGACCGAGGCCCAGTGCTGGGGGGGGTCTGCATCATTTTGCCAGGCACGGTGCGCGCGCCGTCGCCAATTCGCACTCCACGAAGCGTGAACCTCTTGTCAAAGGGGCTCCAAAGTCTGCTTCGCTGCACAACTGCACTCAGGCGGCGTCTGAGCTTGCGCTCCTGGCTCGCTGAATGCGCCCTGGGCTAGCTGGCCCGAGTCTCAGCCTGCTCGCGCTCGGCGACGCGTCGGTGGAGCTCCGAAGATGCCAGCGAGCATTCAAACGCGCGCAGGAGGGTGACCGACCCCTCGAGAACGTTCACGTCCAAGTCGTTTTTTGGCCATGATGCGTGAAGCCCCGAGGCGTTGTCCCAATGTCAAACCTTGCCTCCGAAATGCTCTGTGCATGCTTTTCACGATCAAATACTTGGTGTCCAGGGGCTCGGGCCGCTTCGCGATCATGGCGCTCTTAGCTAAAAGGGCTGCCTCTCTCATGATCCTCGCCTGGCACTGGAGCAGGGCAGGGGGGGGGGGGGGCGTGTGTCCTGTATTCCCCGAAGAATTGACTCTCTCCAGATGTTATCGGTATTCTGGTTGTTGGAACACAGACCTGGGGATTGGACTTCCGCCGGGCGGGATCGGAGGGCTGCCCGCGCTGCCGACCACGAGCGGGGCGTGGTCTGAGAGGCCCTTCGAGTGGAGGACCTCAGGGTAGTGGCTGACCTGGCCGCTGGTGAAGAGCTGGTCGCATGCCCATCCAGGAAAGCGGATGAAGACGCGGTCGATCGTGTTGAGGGTCCCCAGGGCGCGGTTGAAGTGCGCGGGGTCGGGGGTCTCGATTTCAGTCCGCGAGGCCAGGGTCGGGGAGGTGACGGGGTCCTCGGAGGCTCTCCAGTCCCGAAGATAACAAAGTGGGTCCTCAGCGGGGTTTGTTTCCAGCTTCCGCGGGGCATGGTCAGCGAGGTTCAAATCACCGGCAATCACCGCGAGCTTAGAAGTGGGATAGAGAGCGGCAGAGGCAAGACGATCACGAATAGTGGAAGCGATCAAACGGCGTTCCCAGCCGAGAGCCCATGTGGGTGTAGGTTGAAGTGGGCGATCCACTCTGTCTCCGAAAACGAAACCATAAGCTCCAAAACCCGACCAGGGACCAGGACCGAATGACGAACTTGATGAAGCCGAAAGGGTAGTTTTGTTATGTCAAAAGATGGGACAAGCGCGACGATCCCACCGGCGCGGGGGTTCGGCAGAACGAGGAGACGAAGGAGAAGGCGGAGTTGGAGAAGTAAGACAGGTCACGCATCTCTGCGTCAGTGCCGTGCGTCTCCTGGATCGCAATGATGGAGCCAGGCTGCCAGAGCGCTCTGAGCAGATCGATCTTCTTAGAACGAATGCTGGCTTTGAAATGGAACAGCGCCTGTGCGCTGCACGTCGCCAGTCTCGCTGGAGCCCGAGCTCCCTCGGGATTCACCCACTTCTTCAGCAGCGGGCGAAATGCTCCAGGAGGCCCCGGATGCGGGGCGATAGCCAGCCATGACACCGTCGAGGATGGTCTTCTTATCGATGCCGAAAGTGCGTAAATTCTCGATGCAGAAAGAAAGCTTCAGCGGGGCCACGCCCGCCTATGGTTCCACATGCACGAGTGGCTTCCATTGGCATGACACCTCACCCTTCTCTTCGTCGCTGTAGAACCGAAAATTGTGATGATAGAGTTCCAGCTCTCGCCGGACTCGCTTGAAGCCAAGCTCACAATTGACCTGGGCCATGTTCTTGTCTCCTGATATGAAGATCACCTGGCTGGTATTGTCCGCGGCAGTACATTGGAATCGCTCCCGTGTGTTGTCATGCTTACGAAGTGCTCCGAAAGCCTGCTGGACCTTCCTCGTGGCGAACGGGATCGGTCCTCTGATGCGGAGCACATGCCTGGTGGCCACAAGCTCGCCCTCGAGCGCATGATCTTCGTCTTGAATCTGAGCACGCCCGAGCCAGTCACCGATGGCGGCCACGACGGCAGCCTTGGCGCAGGAGAGCTTGGTGCGGAGCAGGAGGATGGTGGGGTCGGTGTTCCTATTGAAGCCAGGAGCAGGAGCAGGAGCGGGAGATTTCGCTGATTTGATGTCGCCCAGCGTCTGCTGCAAGGCTTTGATGGACTCCTCGAGCAGGTCGATGCGGGCTTCTTGAGCGGATTGCTTGTTCTCGACTGCGTTGAGTCGAGTTTCGACCCTCTGGTCGCTGTCATCCCAACTCTTCGTGAAGGTGTTCGAAAGCGAGGCGACGGAGTGCTGCACGGTGGCGAGCGCCGCGAGCATGGTCTGCTTGGGCGTGTCCACGTAGCTGCGCAGGCTGGCAGCATCATCGGGGGTGACCACTCCGATCCGCTGGCGCCTGCTCTGGTCTTCGACAAGCGTGGCCCCGGGTGTTGACGGGAAGGCCGAAACGGCAGCCCATGCTGCAGCCAACTCGTCATCGCCATCGATCTTGGTGGCACGGGCGCTCATCACTGGGCCAGGGAGCCTGGCGAGGGGACTGCCGCAGTCGGGCGACTGGCAGCAGGGACGAGAAATCACCTGCGGAAGCTGAGGGCGGCTCGCCTCGAGCCAGCCCCTCGGCTGCAGACAAGCACGAAGCGACAGGGCACGGTTTCGTACTTGAGCCAAAATGGCAACGGACGTTTTCCTCCTCCTCCTCCTCCTCCTCCTCCTCCTCCTCCTTTCATCATCATCATTATCATCATCATTCGCATCATCATCATCACCATCACCATCATCGCCATCACCATAATTAGCAACACCATCATCGTCATCATTATCATCATCAGCATCGACATCCAATTCGGCATCATCACCGTCATCGTCATCCTCATCCTTATTCTCATCCTCATCCTCATCATCCTCGTCCTCGTCCTCATGCTTATCCTCATCATCCACCTCACCATCTACATCTACACGATCCTCACCGTCATCATCACCATCATCATCCTTATAGTCGTCGTCTTCGACATCGTCATTATCATCACCATTCATTGCCACCATCACCAGCATCATACCCATCATCACCATCAACATCGTCATCAACATTATCATACCCACCACCACTATCGCCATCACCATCACATCATCACCATCATCATCATCGTCATCATCACCATCATTGACATCATCATCGTCACCATCATCGTGACCATTATCATCGTTATCATCATCTCCGTCTTCGTCATTATCATCACCGTCATTCATTGTCATCATCACCCCCACCATCCTCACCATCACCATCATCATCACCATCATCATCACGATCACCACCACCACCACCATCATGATCACCATCATCATCATCATCACCGTCGTCGCCGTCATCACCATCCTCACCCTCATCATCCTTATCCTTACCATCGTCATCATCACCATCATCAGCACCACCATCATCATCATCATCATAATCATCAGCAGAATCATCATCATCATCACCATCGTCATCTTCATCGTCATCATCATCACCATCATCATCGCCATCGTCATCGTCATCATCGTTACCATCGTCATTATCGTCATCACCGTCACCACCTTCCTCATCATCACCATCACCATCATCGCCAACAACATCGCCAACAACAAACTCAACATCAACATTAACACCACCACCACAACCAATACAACCACCACCATCATCATCATCATCATCATCATCATCATCACGATCATCCGGCTGGGTCCGAACTTCCGCGCACGTGTTTTTTTTTTCATGGGACGAATCCAGCGCTACCAAATTGCCCCCCCCCCTGGGGGAGCGTGGACGCGTGAAAATATGTGCCGCGCGCGCACGCTCCAGGCGCATGTTGCCCCCTCGCCCCCGCGCACGGTCTTACGCGTGAAGAGTCCGACGCTATCAAGTTGCGCCCCCACCTTTCTGAGGGCCGTAAACAACGTGAAAACACGTGCACTGCGCGCACGTGCTAAGCGCATTGCGCGCACGTGCTAGGCCCCTCCGCGCGCGTATTTTTACGCGCGAAGAATCCGCGACGCTACCAAGTTGGGCGTCGACACTTGAAACAATGCCCCGCGTGCGCGCGTCAAGCGCATGTTGGGTCCCCCCCCATCGGTGCACCTTTTTACGTGTAAAGAACCCGACGCTACCAAATTGCCCCTCCCTGGTGGCCGTGGACACGTGAAAACACGTGCCCTGCGCGCACGCGCCAGGCACAGATTGCCCACCCCGTCCGCTCGCGGTTTGTCAGGTGTGACGAATTCCGACGCTACCAACTTGGGTCTCCCCCTGGGGGCCGTGGGCACGTGAAAACACGTGCCCCGCGCGCACCCACCAAGCGCATGTTCGGTCACCCCCCCGCGCACGTATAGTCACGTGTAAAAATTCCGACGCTACCAACTTGGGTCTCCACCAAGGGGCCGTGGACACCCAAAAACACGTGTCCCACGCGCGCGCGCCAGGCGCATGTCGGGCCAACCCGTCGGGCATGTATTTTTGCGTGTGGAACTTCCGGCACTACCACCTTCGGTCGCACGTGAAAACACGTGCCCCGCAAGCACCCGCCAGGAGCATGTGGGGTCCCCCCTCTGCGCACGTACCTTTACACGTGAAATATCCGACGCTACCCAATCGGGTCTCCCCTTGGGGTGCCGCGGGCACGTGAAAACAGGTGCACCGCGCGCGCGCCAGGCGCATGTTCGCCCCCCCCCCCCGCGCACGCGATTTTACGCGTAAGAAATCCGACGCAACCAATTTGGGTCCACCGCCTGCGGCCCCGTCGCGGCCCAAAGCAATAGACAGCCCGTGCCGAACGCACGAGTGCCGAAACTCATGTTGGAGACCCCGCCTCCACGCGCGTACTCTTACACGACCAATTCCGACGCCTGCTGTTCGACGCCCTTCTGGTGCAGGCTCAAAGACCAGCAAAAAACAAAGAAAACCCATGGGTCGGAGCCCTTTCTGGGAATGCTGCTGATTTGGAAAATCGATCGACCGCCGTTAAAGGACCAGTTTAATGTCCAGGCCAACGTGGCTACTTCACTAGTGTGAGCCGTACAGACCTGTCCACCATCGCGCGCAGTGCGCTGCACGGCCCGATTGCGATACGAAAACGTATGTCCACATGGAAATCCAAACGGCGACTACTAAGAGCCCACTTTGGTTTCCAGGCCAACACGGCAATGCTTCTGATGTGGGCACTTTTAAACTTGCCCCCCCGCCCGCGCGCGTCCTGCGTTGCACCGCATTATCCACACGTGTAGCTGCATCTTAATTTAGAAATCCAATAGTTGATCGCTGAAGGCCACTTTCGTTTCCAGGCCAACATGGCGACTTTTCCAATGTGGACACCACGGAATTCTACACTCGCGCACGCATGCGCGCGTCATGCTGTGCCGCCTGTTTGACATGGGTAAGTCCACATTACCTTGGCAATGCCATCGGCCACCTCTCAAAAACCCCGCCCGTTAGTCAACTTTTCAACCGCGAGCGCCACGGGCCCCTCATACGCGCGCAAACGCCCGATCCATCTGCTGTTGGAAATCCAACCGGCCACTGCTAGGGGCGCAGCTTATGATAAATACCAGCAGTGCGACTATCTATTTTGGACGATCCAGAACTCCCCGCGCGCGCCCGTGGAGGTCTGTGCATTGCCATGAAAGAAAGCATACATCCGAACTGCTGCCAACTCGAAATTCAAACCGTTCACCGCGAAGTTCACCGCAATTTCTGACCAACATAAAGATTTACACCAGACCCCATGCTAAGTTGGCAATCGAATGTGTCATCGCTCTGGGATCATTTCAGTCTCTGGGCCGACACGGCGAATCACACACCGTAGAGGATGCAGAACTTCCCGCGCGGGCGCTCGCACGCCGCGGCGCGCGCTCAACATGGCGCGTCTTACATGATAGCAAAAGCACGCGGGTACCCGTGCTAGCTTGGAAATCAAATCGGTTACAGCTAAGGGCTCACCCTAAGTTTCCAGGCCACGGCGGGGGATATTTTAAGACGCGATGAAGCGGGCGGCGGGGGGGGGCGGCGCACTCGCGCCCGCCCCCGTGCAGTCCAGGTCTACTCTTGCTAGGGCGCGGCGAAGTTAATGAGTCTGGCGAAGGACCCGACCATATGCAGTTGTGAATACCGCAATTGTGAATACCATCTTCGCCCGCGCTCCCTATGTGGCCACGGCTTCCCGCCAGAACCCGACATGCTCAGGAACACGTTCGTGGCCGTCTTCGCGGGCACCGACGACGACAAGGACGGCGTCCCTCTGACCGAGGAGCAGAAGCAGGAGAGGGCTTTGAGAGCCATGAGGGAGGAGGTGGCGTTGCACGTTGGCAAGGCGGAGTACGACGCCCAGGCGCGGTTGTTGAAACAGCAAAGCGATGGGGCCACGATCCTCGTGAGGGGTGTGCGGCAATGACCCGGGGCCGCCATGCGAACCCTGCCACTGGCGCCTTCGGTGGAGCTCCCGTGGGGCCACGATCCTCGTGAGGGGTGTGCCGAAATGGCCCGAGGCCGCCATGCGAACCCTGCCGCTGGCGCCTTCGTTGGAGTTCCTATGGGGCCACGATCCTCGTGAGGGGTGTGCCGACATGGCCCGAGGCAACCTTGCGAACCCTGCCACTGGGGCCTTCGCTGGAGCTCCCTATGAAGGCCACGATCCTCGTGAGGGGTGTGCCGACATGGCCCGAGGCCGCCATGCGAACCCTGCCACTGGCGCCTTCGGTGGAGCTCCCTATGTGGCCACGGTCGTCGTGAGGGGCGTGCCGAGATGGCCCGAGGCCGCCATGCGAACCCTGCCGCTGGCGCCTTCGGTGGAGATCCCTATGGGGCCACGAAACGTGTGAGGGGTGTGTGCCGAAGTGGCCCGAGGCCTCCATGCGAACCCTGCCATGGGGACCTGCGGTGGAACTCCCTATGGGGACACGATCCTCGTGAGGGGTGTGCCGAAATGGCCCGAGGCAGCCATGCGAACCCTGCCACTGGGGCCTTCGCTGGAGCTCCCTATGGAGGCCACGATCTTCGTGAGGGGTGTGCCGAAATGGCCCGAGGCCGCCATGCGAACTTTGCCAGTGGCGCCTTCGGTGGAGCTCCCTATGGAGGCCACGATACGTGTGAGGGGTGTACCAAAATGGGGCGGCGGCCCCATGCGAGCTGCGCCACTGGGACCTTAGGTGGAGCTCCCTATGGGGCTGCGAGATGTGTGAAGGGTGTGCCAAAATGGGGCGGCGGCGCCATGCGAGCTGCGCCACTGGGGCCTTAGGTGGGGACCACGAGACGTGTGAGGGGTATGCCGAAACAGAGACATTATGAAGGCAAGGGCAAGGACTGGGAGAAGGGAGGAGGGGGAGGAGGGAGGAAAAGGAGGAGGAGGAGGAGGAGGAGGAGGAGGAGGAGGAGGAGGAGGAGGAGTTGGCGGGAGGGAGGGGGGGAAGGAGGGACGCGGGGCGCTGTCTCTTCAAAACGAGGACCCAACACCACAGGATGGTTGGAGAAAAAAACATTGCGTGCCCACTCGCTCCGGCCCAAAATGGCCCCAAGACTGGCCAAGAAGCCCTGAAGAGGGCTCAAGAGGGCCCCAAGAGGATCCCCAAAGGGGCCTCCAGAAACAAAAGGTATGGATGTCCGTAGAAAATCGTTCGCTGTCTCGGGCTTCCGACGCGCCGAAACCGCCCCAGAGGGCTCCAAGATGGCCTCAAGGCGGCCTAAGAAGCCCCCGAGAGGGCCCCAGGAAGGCCCAAGAGGGGCCCCAAGGCGGGCCGAGAAGTCTTAAGGGGGCTGGGAGGCCCAACCAGATGCTTCGCCTAAGGCGAAGCCCATATCCAACTCTGCTATACCATAGTAGCGATAGCCCCAAGAGCAGGAGTGAGTCGCGGGAGCAACGAGCCACGTCATGCGAAAATGTTTTCGGTCGATGGGGCACAGTCACATCTTGGCGGCCGGCCGCTTGAGAACAAACGGACGCGGACAAACGCGCGCTACCTCTCGCCTTTGCCAAGCCTCTTTTAAAGTCGGGGGGGGGGAAGCGTGAGTTCGCCGCCAGCTATGCAGCAACGCGCTATACCAAGTAAGGTAAGCAGCAGCAAAGGCAGATTGGCCCGCATGCAAATTACCGTGCAGGCAAGCTACCTCGCATGTAAATACTCCTCAGGCGGCTCGGATAATCTTGTCTGGCCAGCCCTGTAGGGAGTGTGTCGTTTCAGGTCATGCTTGAAGGATTGCGCTCCTCCCGTGACTTCTAAGAGCATGTCTCCTCTGTCGATGCACCCCTGGGTGTGTCCATCCGCAGTCGTGTCGCGAATGTCACGCCACTGCGCGCAGTGCACGATACCTCGTTGCATCCTTTGTCTCATGCAACCGATGTATCCCAAAAGTGTACGGTCTGTCGGTTTGCTTAGGTCTTTGCTTGACAAGGACTTGAATACATATTCTGCATCGATGGTCCAAGTGGCCTTCATGCGCAGGCCCCTCATCTCAAGTATATCCTTCAGTTGAACGGGTCTCAGCTGCTGTGTGGAGTCCGTGCAGAGTGACGATCGTGGGATTGTGGGCCGCTGCAGGCGTTCCGCTGAGTAGCTCGAGAGGACCTGCCAGCGGCGAGACTTACAGTGCGCGTCGACAAGATGGACGACGGGCTTGCCGGCATGCGTGTCCACCCCGTAGCAAGTTTGTCCCGCGAATGCCTAGCCTTTGACCTCGTCCTCGGCGTCTCCGCTCAGACGCCGGTAGCCGGAGTCGCTGTGCAGGTCGACCTCCCCCGGTGGAGTCATCGCCTGATAGGCGGTCTTCTTGGGGCAGGCCTGTAACTTCTTGGTGATCGCGTTCACTCGTCGCACTTGTATGTTGGTCGTTCCTAGGGCGCGCCGCAGTGATGCGACATGCGCAATGAACCGGGCTTGCGTGATAAGGGCGTGAGCCAAAACGCCTCTGAGGCTGACAGACATGTCGGCAACCATCTGCGATGCCTTGGCCTCAACATCTGCGCCCGTGCGTTCATGATGATCGGACGGAGCTTTTTTACGTGCTCGTCTTGGTCAAGTGTAACATTTCCGTCGTCGTCCTTCGCGTATATTGCGGCGCAGTTGGTATACGTGTGTTTGTTGAGTTTACATGTGCCAAAAGTGTCTTCAGCGCGCTTGACGTAGTTGTCGATCGTGTCCTCAGTGCCGGCCATGTTTATGTAGTCGACGTGCTTGGGCATGAGAAGGTTAGAGCTTGTCTCAAACTCTTCGCCGTAGGAAGTGGGTTTAAGACCAGGCCCTCTCGTGGGCTTCCTGAGCTTCAGTGAGAAGGCTCTGGGTGCATCCTTGTTGCCAGTGCCTGGTTTTAAACGCTGTAAACAATGTCTTGACTCATCGTGGTGCTCGAATCCCGGGGGGGTTCTGAGCGCAGATGCTGACCCAGATGGCAATGTAAAACACGCCGCCGCTCCTCTTCACCGGTCGCTTCAACAAGTTCCTAATGGGCGAGTCCCTCTAGGAAAGCCATGTTGATATCGAAGGAAGCAATGATCCACTGCTTCCTGCGCGCTGCCGCGCTGGCGAGCAGTCGCTGACTTGGCCGCCGCGCCGTTCCTGAGGGCGTCTCCACGTCGAAGGCTTCGAGGTCCATGAAGCCGCGAAGGACCAAGCGCAGTCTGTTTGTGCGTTCCATCTCGCCCTTCTCGTTCTTGACGAACTTCCATGTCTGTGCGCATCTCGGAGTCGTGATGTTTGACGCTTTGGACATCTGGTATATTGAAGCACTTGTTGTCAAACCATGTCTTGCGTTCAGTATAGAGGGCCCTCGGTGCCATGATGGAATTCGCCCGGGTATCGGCCTTCGTGGGAAAGTCGCCCTCCTTGACGACTGCGACTCGTTCAGCTGCAGCGGTCGCATATACCCGCATAGTGGTCGCGCAGTCGGATTCCAATCTCCCGCGCGTTGTCCGGACAAGGCTGCCTTTGACATGTCTGCCGTGAGGCAGAATTCTACGAATTGTCCGTGCTCGTCAGAGTCCATCCGTAACTGTCATCTTCGTCCGTGGAGCACAATGGGACATGAAATGTCTCAGTTGTGTCTGCGTCCTGTGGGTTGCCCCGCGTAGGCAGGTGCCCCCGCTGTTCTTCAGCTACTGTGGCCAGCGCGCTGGTGTCAGTGATCACCTTTGTGGGTGCAGTATAGAGCTCGCCTATTGGAGTTGCCTCCAATAGTTAACTTTCGTCTTCAAGTTCTGCGTGCCACACTTCCATAATGTGTGCCTCGAGGTCCGCCTTTGATTCCTCGTGAATGGTGGGGGGCCGTCCATCTTCCTGTGGTGGTTCGATTTCTGGGGCCACCCTGGCGTCGTTGCCCTGTTATGGCGCGTCGGCCAGTTCTTCGAACTTCGTCATGTCTTGGTCGAAGCCCGCTGGAGGTTTGGTGGGCTTCAGGCACTGGGTGATCCTTGAAAGTGCTGATCCAGTTATGTCTTGTATGTTTAGGGCAGCGCCTTCAACTTCGTAGTCGTGGAAGCCTGGATTCACGTCGTTGTCATAGTGCACCAACGTACAACTGTCAGTATACGTCACCGGAGGTAGCTTGTGAATACTCTTAGCCAAGCTGACAGACACTACGTGGAGATAGTCGGCTCGCGCTCGTCATCTGGGGCGCCCCCCTGTCGGTCGGGAGGCGTCCGAATGTCAGGGCAGGTCGCCCCGCAAGTAGACTGGCTATAAATGCCAGCGCAGTCCGGAACGCTGCGATGTCCGAGCCAATCTCTCGAGCGGTCAGAGTCTCTGAATGTCGTGCGTCACCGCGCTGGACTTGTACATCGCGGTTCCCCACTCTCAAATTGAATTGGCCCCTGTCGGGGTCGTGTCGCACGACCGGGAAGGGTCCATTCCAGCCGCCCCAGTCGTCTTTCGTAGTAGTGGGGCGATGCTAGTCAACCAGATCTCCTTCGTCATAGTAATGTTGACCAGTGATAGTAGTCTTGGTCCGTAGTGCACGGATCGTCTTCGCTACTACAATGGCTTGAGTGATCGCCTCAATGCTTGCCTGGCGGATAGCCTGTTCTCGAATCTGATCGGATGTTTCCGTTTGCTGTTCGTGGTCCAGAAGAGGCATGTCAGGTAGCATCGCTGGCTGTCGGCCGAACAGTACGTTGCATGAATATACCTCACTGTAGAAGGTAAACGCACTGGCGGCAAACAAGGCTTCATGCAGTAGACAGGCGACACACAAGTGGTATGTCGAACCTGTTGAGTTCAGCCTCCATGACGTGAAGTAGGTGTCGTAGTGTACAACTTCTTGCTGCAATGGTCGTCGCGTGTTGTCCACGCGCACGCATCCTCAGCTCGGCGCCTTTTGCCTTAAGGACTGCCCTGGCGGTGTCGTAATTGAGTGCGCCTTCCCCGTCAGAGTAAAATACTTTGGCGGGTCCGGATTGTATCCATCACTGATGGTGCGCGTCCAAGATGCTGGTCATGCTTTTGTTTGGCAGTTCGATTCCAGCGCCGTATCGACTGCAGCGCTCGATTTTATGAATTATATTGAGTTCCTGTTTGTAGAACATTAGACCGCATTCGACTTCGTCATTCAACGTGTCAAGTAGTGCAGTAGACGGCATGGCGGCACGTCCAAGCTTTTCCCAAACCCTGCGCTCTCGGCATGTGTCATTGACGCCTTTTATCAAGTTTAGCCTAATGCTGCCCAGACCAGCCTCTGTTAAGATGGGTCTCATCTTTAGCTTTTTGGCGCGGAAACGCAGCAGGTGTAGTTTTCGCGTTCCGCGCCTGGGTCAAGGCTGCGCAAATTCTGCAAACTAATTTGCACGTCGAACCTCGACCAGTCTGGGAGCCTTGGACGAACGGCAGGGTTACCCGCAGGTGGTGGTGGGGGTGGATCCCCACCTTGTTGTCGCCTCGTCTGCCTACTATTTGTGGTAGTCGTCTGTGGTGGTCTGGGCTGCCTGCTCCACTTGAAGCAGGCTGCCCCGCAGCCGGTTCAGCAGCATGTCTACCTACTGTGATGTTGTGGCCGATGGCGCCCGTGGTCGGTCCAGGTCTGGAACCGGGCCTCAGAGCTCGTAGGGGCGCAGTTTGTTTGGCGGCTGGTGCCTCGGAAGCAGCTGCCGCCGCAGGTGGCGGCGCGTCGGAAGCAGCTACCGCCGCGGGGTGGGGCTGCCGGTTCGGCAGGGGCCGGAGGTCCCTGTCTGTGGTTGTCAGGCAGCTTCCACGGTTCAGCAAGCATACGTTTGCCAGGTGTACGTAAGCGACCAGGTTTGGCCTGACCGTAGTTCTTTTTCCAGCTTGGACATTCCCAGTAGTAGTCTTCTTTGCCGTGCCACCTACAGTATTTGTAGTCTCTGTGGTGTGATGGGGGGTGCATGTTAATGTTGTCCGCGCGTGCTGGACACCCATCCTCCTGATGGTGGTCTCATGGTGAATCCGTGAGGATGTCGAAGGATATTTGGATCATCGAAGTCGAATCCGCGTGTGCTCGTAAGAAGAACAGATTATGTATGAGGACGATCATGACAGGGATCAGATGTACTGAGAACATGTCTTGTGCAATTTGGACTGCTTCAACGAGGAGGGATTGCATCTTCGGAGTGTACTGGGCTGCCCTAGCCAGTTCCCTGTTGCAGACCGAGGCATGTTGATGATGGCCCGTGCACCGTCTGCTCTCGAAGGGTGTTAGCAGTATGCGGTGGTTGGCCATCATCGCAATAGGTTTTCGTATTGAAACACCATGGGGGTCACGAGGGCCCGTGGTGCATTGGTCCATGTTGACCTTGTGAGTGCCCTCGCGTTTGGCTTTTGCCGTCCATGGTGGTGTTTCACCCACCCAAGTACCCACTGATTGTTCTCGTAAGTAGATTCGTCGGAGGTGGTCCTGGCGAACGGCAGCCCTTCCACAAAACTTGATGCGTGGAAAGTCTTCCTTGTGATGTTCGTGCCGCGTGTCGCAGTTGACCTTTGAATTGAAATGGGAAGGTCGTCCAGTCGTTCTGCAATTGGGTTGTAGTATATTCAGAAACCATGCGTCCAAGTAGTGCATTACCCCATCCTGGACTTCCGTGTTTCCAAAGTCAATGTAAGAACGCTTGTCGAGGTTGGCCCCCGAGGATCACCCTCGGCTGAAGGCTGACTGAGATATTCCCCCGCTACCTCCACATAATTCCAGCGCCTCCACCTTGTTGTTTCGTCCCTAGCACAAGGTTGGGACTGTGGAGACCACGTCAGCACGTGCATCCGCAGGTAGCCCCGCCGGTAGTGCACTGGAGGTTCCTGGGACTTCATCACTGTCGGAATCCAGAGGAGCGTCAGTGTAGTATGCTCCGCGCCCGAAGCCCTTGAGGTCCTCGCCACAGTCGTCGTTGCCGTCTTCGACCTTCTTGGGTGTCTTGCACGGTTTGATGCCAACTTCTTTGTCGGCTTTCTGCTTCTCTTTCTGTCTTATCCGGGCATCAGTGGGTAATGCTGTCTGTTGTTGTCCAATGTCGGGTGACATGTTAGGTATAGTAAGTGTCGGAAATTCGGGAATAGGGGGTAGCGCGCAGCCGCGCTCAAACGAGGGGGGGAGAAGACGATCGTCATCGACGGTCGCAACTCGCCTTGGGCGCGGTCGCTGCTCCTCGTTCCCGAGCAAGGCTGGAGCCAGAGGCTCCCAGTGCAGTCGAGAACGAATATTAGTCACTCCGCTCGGAAACGGTGCAATGTAATTGTGCCCGATAGGTTGGTCCTGAACCTTAATCTCCTGCATGATAGTAAAGTCGTCGAGGTTCATCGTCGCCCGGCGTGCCACATGGCCCCGCCGAGGGCAATTTTTAGGAGACTGGGCGTAAGCCTGGGCACAGCACTTGTATGATTTCCCTGTGTTTTGTGATTATCTATTTGGTCAATCAGCCGTGCAATTATGATGGCGATTGTTTGATTTCGCCATTCTGCCCTCTGGGCGCCTTCGCCGCGTTCAGCAGGTTTCCCCGCGACTTGGCGCGTGGATTTCCGCGGATTGGCGGGGGCGCGCGTGTAAGTGGTTGCCGCCTGTTGGTGCGAACCACTCGGTAAACGACTCGAGCGATCGAACTTCCTACCAATGTGACAACAACGCATTCGCACGGCTTGCATGCCTAAAACTTCAATTGTGTGAAGCATGGGTCCCATTCTCCAGAAGTAACCTGAAAGTCCCATGAATGCAATAGACATGCGTGAAGCCCGAGCTTTAACGGCACTAAGACTTTAATTATGTAGGCAATGTGGCCCCGCACGCTTTCCAGGCAGTCGCGCGTGCCCAGTCGGCGGGCGCTGCCGCCCGCGGCAGTTGGTAATCCCCCGAGAGTAAACCACTTAAGTACTGTGTACCAGTAGTGGTCACAACCTCTGCATGTGTGATACCGTCGCACATGTATCCTCGAGCTCGGCGTTCAGCGCAAGATGCTCGCATAACCTCAATGGCAAGGGCGCGAGAGGGACATTGATGAGATGAACGATCCTTTTTCTGCGGCGGCCGCGCAGCCGGGTCTGCCGCTGCCCCTGGCGCGGGGGAAAACTACGCAGGTGTCCCCGCGACTGAAGACAGCGCCTCAGTTATCGGGCTGTTTGGGCAAACGCGAGCGGCCGTGGTGCGCGCCTGCCCCCGTCACTCGTTTTCAAGCGATGGGGGCGTCCAAATGCCCGTGCCAGGGGCCCCTGAACCACTGCTCGAGGTGTAGATGTCACACTTCTCGGCAATGTCGCTCTATGCAGCGGGTTGCCCCGCAATGGCAGGCTGCCCCGCGTGGCTGTTGGGTGGCGCCCGCTTGCTGTCCCCTTCGTAAAAGGCCTGATGTACCTTTGCCTGCAGGTTCCGCGCGGCGAAGTCCTGATCAGCGGGCGTGGGTTTGTCGCTATGCAGCGTATTCCTGCACCACCACGTCTCGAGGGTGTTGTCCACCATGGATTGGATCGCGTAGGCAATCGTCTCCACGTTGATGGAGTGGCTGATGCCCTGGTGTTCCTGGGACATGATATATGTGGGCGTCAATGGGAGCAGGCGACCCCACGCTGCTTGAAGCAGGTTGCCCCGCACTCGGCTGCATGCCTGCGGTCTCCATGAGCGCGGGCGTCTCCTCGCGCTGAGGGTTGGCCGTGATCCGTGATGGTGAAATCCGTTGATCCATCGGCCTCCGTTGCTACCCCGTACATGTCAAACTTGACCACCAGGTGTCCTGATGGTGTCTTTTTCCGATCCAGAACCTTGGCGCCCTTACCAAGGAGGAGCCTGTGCATGTCTGTACCTGGGATGACCGTCTTTTCATGTACATTTTCAAAGATCATGATGGCCCGCATGTTCGCCATGCTCCTCAATCCCAGGATTGCGGGCAGATTCTCGCCAGACCCCTCGGCCACATTGGCTGCGCATGTGTCTAGCCTCGCGATGGCGGTGTCCCCGCGTAGTCGCCTCTGCATCGGCAGGTGATTTTGCAAGGCGTTGAAGTCCTGCAATCTGCGGCTCCGTTGCCCACTCTGGTCACGCAGTATCTTCTTCAGGTCCAGCTTCTTGATGTCGTGGCCATGCGAGCGTGAAGCTCGCTCGCATGTCTGCGCAGTTTTCATACCAATGATGTTTATGTTGTTGCCTATGTCCAGCAATAGCGACAACATTCCATCAATCATGTGCCCGCTATTCGCTGCTAGGTCATGTCGTTCACCAAATATGCCCGGTACAACGGACAGGGCTGTGACGTGCGTGCCCGCGCGGCGCCTGTGATCCAACGCCCGCTGATCCTTCGTCATAGAAGTAAAGACGTTCATGTACCCCCATGGCCACCTCCTCAGTAATAAGATAGTGCTGAATCCATTCAGAGGGGTATTTATCATATCGGAAAGGGTGCTGCTGGGTAAGTGGCATATTTTCAAAAGTGTCCTCGTCGGCGCGCGCGGCGTTCTGGCCATCCGCGTTGACCATCAGCACCGTGTGCAGCATGTCGCGCTCAGATATGGCGCTGGCACCGCTGCGCACACTCGCTGTGCTCTGTTCTGCACGAGCGTAGCGGGCTTCCCCGCGCTCTGCCATCTGGCGCGGTGGCTCTGTCCATGCGTCCCAGCCACGCGTCATTCGCAGGTGTCCCCGCAGGCGTCGTTGCAGCAGGTGCCCCTGGCCCGGCTACTGGCGGCATCTGCGTGTCTGCAGTTGGCGTCGTTGTTGTTGGGTTTGCCCACAAGTATGGAGGCGTGGCAGGTTGCCCCGCAGAAGCAGCAGGTGTCCCTGCAGTGGCCGTGGGGCCTGCCATCATGGCTGTGATACGGTACAGTTCTTCACGAAGATCTCTGAGTTCAGTTGCCTCGCGGAGTAATTCTTCGCGTCGATCCGCTGCATCATGTCCTCCTGTATGGGCGTAGTGCAACTCAGCTGTGATGGGGTCTGCACCTCTGCAGATAGCACATGGTGCCTCGCTTGGGGCGCTGTCCAGCTGCCGGCCCACGTGTGCGCGTGCTACGCGGTCCCAACAATGCGCATGGAATATATGGCCACGTTGGAGCCTCAGCATCCTATCGTGGCATGCGAACTCTTCGAGGCATATGGCGCACTTCGTGAAATCATCGTCGCTGATGATCGGTGGCGTTGCTGATGGCCTTATGCGCGTTTGCCGCTCAAGTGTAATTTCTCCAATTTCGTAGCGTCTCGGCGGAAGTGCAGGTGCCGCTGGTGGCCCCGCAGGTATTGGTCCCATAGCAAGAATTGCTGAAAGACGCGTGGCGGGCTGCCCCGCAGCTAGAGGAGCTGCGGGAGTCCCCGCGCGATTCGTCGCGCGGCGTACTCGCCGCGCCCGATGGCGCTGCTGGCGAGCAAGTTGCATCGAGAGATTGGCCTGCTGCGCCTCGTGGATGGCCAATATTTCGGGGCGCAGCTCTCCCATTGATGCAGGTGCGACCAACTCTGGACCGCGTGGATCCACGTCTTGGTCCACGGGGGCTGCCAGGTACCCGTAGTGGGGCACCTGGCCGGGGATGCCAGCCTCGTATCCCGCTCCCCTTGTGAGCTGGGACCTATAAAAATCGTTTGCTGTCGCCCTGACGCATGGGTTTTCGGGTTGGCTTGCGACCCGAGGAGCCCGCGCCGTCTGCGCGTGGTAGTCAGGGGGCATGGCCGAATCTATCTGCGGTGCCGCTGGCCTTTCTGCTGCTGTCGGGTCATAGGTCGGGTGGCTAAAGATCGCCGGTATTTTTCCATGCCGGTTCGAATGGTTCGGCGACGGATTCGCATCAGGTACATAATCGCAAGGTGGAGTCCAGTTTGCATTCGGAAATTCTATTCCATCCCGCCTCATGCTCTCCATGGCCTCCTGCATCTGTCTGTGTATCCATTGCTGCTGTCCCAGTAGACTGTCGGCCCTCTGGGCAGCCTCCGTCGTGGGCCTCATGTTGCCGTGCTGGTCCATGATCGCTGGCTGCCGCGTCGGCGAGGTTTGTGGCGCTACAGCACGTGGAGATGCGAAGGGCGATGTGGCCTGCATGGCCTAGTAGAGCTGTGGGTCCATCCTCGTGCTTTGGAGTCTGGCCTGCGAACTCTCTGTGCTCCCATCGCTCTGTGGAGTGACAAGCGGAGTTGTGGCCCTGCTCATGGGCGCAAATGCAGCGGGTTGCCCCGCAAGTATCGGCAGCTCTTACGCCTGGTTGCGCCGCGGGTCGTTCGCGTAGAGCCCATCGTTTGGCGTGGCTCCACTGGATGTGATACCAGATGATTCAGCTCTCTGGGCCAGGATCCAGGATCCATCAGAACCGTCTGCAGGTGTCCCCGCTTAACTCATCTCTTGTATCATGAATATCGAGGCATGATGTGCCTCTGTTGTAGGTGAGGTTAGCGCGGGTACACGCGGGTTGAAAAGGCGTGTCTGGTACAATCCACCCCGTCAATGTGGAAGGATCGACTGGTTTCTCGTGCCATTCCATCGGTGCGCGATGAGACCTTGGCCGACCACCCCGCTGAGTCTGAGTGTCAGTATACAGGAGGTCATTGACCCATGCCTGCCCGACTCAGTCGTATGCACATTGGTCTACGTTGTGCTTGATGCCGATGCGCTGGACAAAAGAACTCACCGGGATGCGGCCTTTGATCCCCGAGGTCGTGATGATGTCATTGGCGGGCCGCCATGCCGGAATGTCGTCGCGAATCAACTTCTTGAGGCTTGCTAAGATCTGAGAGAACGCGTTTCACGGGCGCTTGCCTGGGGAACATTCGGCGGCGCGTTTCGAACCGGGGCGTGGCCCCCCCCCCCCGGCGCTCGGCGCCGTCGATCAGAACCAGGCCCCCCCCCCGAATCCCCCTCCCCCCCGTGCACCCCCCCCCCTCTCGGCGCCGGCGCTGGCGCTGGCGGCCGCAGGCTGCGCCCGCGGCGGGGGCGCAGTGACGATGACCAGAAGCAGCCCAGAAGGGGTTCACCCCCTCCCCAGCGCCGGGGAGTGTGGGGGGGGGTTCAACCCCCCCCCCTCGCGCTGGCGCTGGCACTGGCGGCGGCCAGCAGCGCCGGCGCTGGCGCCGGCGACGGCGGGGACGCAGCGATACTTGCCACCGCTACCACCACCGCCACCGCTACCGCCACCACCACCGCCTCAACCCACCACCACCACCACCACCAACACCACCAACAGCACCAAACAACCACCACCACCACCACAGCCACCACCACCACAACCACCACCACAACTACCACCAACACCACCACCACCACCACCACAAAAACCCACCACCACTACCACCACCACGACAATCTACCACACCACCACCACCACCGCCACAACCACCACCACTACCAGCAGCACAACCCACCACCGCCACAAGCCACCACATCACCAACGCCACCACCGCCACCACCGACACAAACCACCGTCGTCCTCGTCGACGCCCCCCGCCACCGTCGCCCGCCGCCGCGGGCGCCAGCGCCCGCCCAGAATTGTAAATCGTCGCCCCCGCCGCCGTCGCCAGCCGCCGCTGGCGCAAGCGCCGGCCCGAGGAGAGGGGGCGCAGAAGAGGAAAGAAGGGGGGGGGTTCGAACCCCCCCCCGTCGCGGGAGGGGGGGGGTCCGGTCTCGCCCCCCCCCTCCAAGCGACCACAGAACGCGCTCTTTCTAAGATCAGGACCTCGGAGTCCATCCGTAGGCTGGACTGGATGCGCCCATCGCCTGGTGAATATGGGCATCCATGAACCATCTGTCTGCCTGAGACTCTCGCTCCTGATGCCTTGGATGTAGTCTGGAGTGCCGTTTTGTCCGCATCGGGCTGCGGGGCGCGTGCCCTAGATGCGCCGTCTAACGATGGCGCCCAGCCAGCTCCCCTGTGGGTCCTGCCAGGCGCGGGGCCGCGTGGCGCGACGGGCTCCTTCGGCTGAGGTGCGCTGCCGCCGTGGAACGCCGATGCTGCGGCCGCCGCGGCTGGCCCCCTGGAGTATGTCCTACGGGCAGGTTTCCCCGCAAATCATTGTGCTTTCTTACTTCCAGGGTCGGCCTCTGCTGAGCTGGTCCTCTTCTTCGACTTGAATGACTTTGGAGTGGGTGGCCTTGGTGTGCTCGATGGAAGACACGTCAATGTCCCTCTCGGATAGCATCTTCTTCTCGGATCGATCGCTGCGGGGGATTCGGGGGTTCATGTGCCCTATTAGCGGGTGCCCCCGCGCTCGCGGATGCAGCGGGTTCCCCGCGTCTCTGGATGAGGAACTATCTGGAGTAGGATGCCTTTTTGGCCTGTAATGTGACATGTTCTTGGTGTTAGCCCTGCCATTACAATCCACCTTGTGCCGTCCATCGAGCAGCTTGCCCAATGCCGTGGTGCCTATCCATCCCATTTCTCTGGAATGACAGGACGCTATCGTGCCCGGTGCCACGTCCCTGTCCTTCGTCACTGGATAAGTGACGTCCAAATCCGCATTCGTGGCCTCGCTGCTGTAGGTCTCGTAAGAGGATTCCGATCCAGGCGCAGGTTCAGTAGGATCAACAGCTGGACCGAGGACAGGAACATCATCCTTTCAATCAGACTTGGACTTCTCAGCACCTTCGCGTGAGGAAGAAGCGGTGTGCCCCGCAGAGGAAGCTGCTCGCGCCTCGCGCGCGGTCGCATGGCACCCTCGACTGAACCGCTTTAGTCGGTGATTCTCATCGAGTTCCTTCCAATTTTGCTCAGCGCGTTGTGCCTCGCGAGCCCTTAGCCACCGATAATCGTCCTTGGTCAAGAGTGCTTCCCCATGATTGCAGGTCGGATCTACCCTGCGTCCTAGGCCGTCCCCGCGGCGCCAGACCCGTGGGGTCTGCTCGAAGTTGGGGCTCCTTGAAGGCCGCCCCATCGGACAATTTGGTTTGGGGTCCGCAAAATGTTCGCAGCCGCAGACCTGTTCTCGATACTTTCTCTCTCTCCGATCTTTAATGATGGCCCTTTTTGCGTCCTTCCTTGCCAACGTGGCGACAGACTTAGCGCCGCCTTTCCTGTCTGGGCGGGCGATTTTGCTCCGGCCATCCCGCGCCGCATTCTGCTGTGACAACCGGTGGCGGATGGCGTGCTCGGTGTGCCCTTTTCTCAGCCGGTGCTCCATGTCTTCCTTCGATATATGTGTATATATATATAGATTGGCAAGCAAGCCCGTCGCTATCTTGACTGACTAGTCTGCGCTGGCGAGGGTCATCGGGTTCGCCTGGGTGTTCGTTGCCCTGGGGCGGGTTTCCCCGCGAACGCTCCCTGCTGGGCGGAGTTCTTGGCATTTTAGGATCGGGCGTTTGCGGGCGCTGCGCGCCGCTGGAGCGGGCGCGCGAGTGCCGGCGCGAACGGCTCCGCCCATGGCGACGCAGGCGGGCTTGATTGGACAGGGCGCGCAAGAGGGCGCAAGACCCTTCCGAGGGCCACATTGCCACGAGAATGTAGGAAGCATGGGTCGCGAGACACAGGGCGCGAGGGCACCCTTGATTTGGCGGGGTCGACCTACTAATCTGGGCCGACTGTATGTCGGACAGCTCTCAACTTCCCATTCTTCGTCACCATCGTCAATTCGATGTGCTCGTCTCCAGACCGGGCGGTTTGCAGACCGGTCGTGTAGTGCAAACGTAGTGTGAGAACCTTCATTTCGCCCGAGTTCGCATTGGGCGCGCTCGGGAAGGTCGTCGCGCGGGCTGCCCCGCAAAGGGTCGCCGTCGCAGGTTTCCCCGCGCGTGAAGTTCCCGATCACTTGCGGCAGGGGCGCCAAGTGGAGCTCCTCCTCCGTAGCTGGTATCGCAACATCGGAGTCTGTAGGTGCCCCCGCCATCTCGCGGTCCGAGCTGGCAGGCATCTCGATGGATTCAATTTGTGCATGTTGCCCCGCGATAGGAATGCCCAGCCAGTCTGCAAGGTCGATCTCATCATGGCCAGTGTACATCTCCTCGAAGAGCTCGTCGGCGCACCTCTCGAGGGGCACGCTGGCGTTTAGCTGCCTCGCAGCCGTGAAATGGACAGCGGCCGTGGGGTTGTCTTCGGATTCGGCCAGAAGAGTTTCCCAATCGACATACTGAACGTCGGAATTGGTTTGAGCCAAATGTATCGACGGACCCCTGCTTCTCCCATCGCCTTGGGGGGCATTCACGACGAAAATGTTGAGTGCTATGTCAGATATCACATTCCATGGTTTTCCCGTTGGCATCTTGCGGATTGCCCCGACGCCTCCTACCCTTTCCTGATGTGCGCCTACGGCTTCTACCTGACCCCGGGAACGTGTCTTCATATTGTGGTCCCGTAAAGGACGCGAAGAATGCCGGCATACTTCTGCCGCGTAATCTCCATCGTTTACACTTGCCTCTACCCTTATCCTCTGACCAAAACGCCCGTCGGACCGCGCGTCGTACCTTTCGAACTGGTTTCTTCATACAGCGTCTCCATCGGCGTTTGTGATTTTGGTATCCTAGGAATAACCGCCGCGCCTGCTGATCCCCAATGAGACTCACAGGCGCATCAGAATAATCCAGGTTATCGTACCCCTCATCCGATGAGGTGTCAGTGGCGGTGCCAGAGTCAAATTCGGACTCAGCGGGTTTCTCCGCAGAGCCTGCGAGGGCAATTGCTTGGGTAGGGGCCGCCGTTGCCGACGATCCCTGATTACGAGCCCAGGAGTCTTGTGAACCCGTAAACTGGCCACCTTGTTGGCTTAACTAAGTGGTAGCCTCGGTTGGTTGTGGTTCGTCGTTCCAGACGTTGTTGGCAGGTTGCGCTGCATGGGTGTCGGCATGAAAAACATCTGTACGATGACCGTGGCTAAATATACCATCAATGTTGCCAGGGGTTCCCTCAGCAAGATGGGTAAACGACTTCATGCGCTCTAATAGAGAGTCAAACTGCTGCGGGGTCATTGGGATTTGATGGTTAGTGGTTGTAGTAATTGCTGTGCACGGGATGTACCAGTACCCAAAGCACTGGACAGTATAACTGTTAGAATCTGGAAAATGGGGATGTTGAAGCCTGCGGTCTCGGCCTCAAAACGTGCTATCTCAAAGCGAGCTAACGTCTGGTCGATCCGTTCTCCCGCATTGACGCGGAAGTCGATGAGAGCTGTTCCCGAGTTGAGTTGGCGTTCCTCTTCCAAATTTTCGAACTTCGTGCCGAGGAGGAGCGTGATGTAGGTGGCGCCGTCGGTGTGGCGACCACCAATATTAACGCCGAAGTTAATCACTGCGGGGGGACCTCTCCTGGCCATGGTCCTTGCCAGCCCTCCCAGACCACGCTGTAGAACCGCGGCCTGTTGGGAGGGGGTCATCGTGCCTGTGGTCGCGTTGATCCAGGCATGTACCTCGCGAGCGCATTCGCGAAAAGGTACGTTGCCGGCAGGGCCCCAGTGGGGGCCGGTAGTGCGTGTGTCGTCTCCACCACGCTGCATATGTCCAACAGCACATCTGATAGCGACCCAATCGAAGACCAAACATGGTAACACCAATCAAATGGCGTCGTAGGTCGTGGTTGGTTGTATGTGGCTGTGGTTTACGCGATGACGTCGTTGTTAGCTTGCGCGGGGGTGGCGGTGCAATATCGTATCGCATGTTACCATGCATCGTGTCTTCGAAGAAATTACCAAGTGGAGTAAAGGGGTGGACTTCAGGAGTGTAGTATCGCTGAAAGGTAGGACTCATGTATGGGGACCTCCGCATGAGCAGAGGTAGCACTGCAAATGCCCTTGCGATTGTGCGTCTATATGTATATTTCTCCGCGCAGAGCCACTGCACCCTGATGTTCGACCATATCAGTAGTCCACTAGATAGTGCCGTGGATGGTGAGGAATAGAGCTAGATCTGCTCACCATCATAGGCCAGCTCCGCTACCAAGTTTGAACTGGCTCGGGAAGCCCAACCAGATGCTTCGTATAAGGCGAAGCCCGTATCCAACTTAAAGTTGGATGCGTTACTACGGTGTAACAAAGTTCGCTACATCGTAGTAGCGATAGTCCCAAGAGCAGGAATGAATCGCGGGAGCGACGAGCCATGTCAAGCGAATCTGTTTTCGGTCTCGATGGCGAATCCGTGTGCCTCGCGATGAGGCGCAGTCATATCTCGGCGGTCGGCCGCTTGATAACAAACGGCCGCGGACAAACGCTCGCTACCTCTCGCCTTTGCCCAGCCTCTTTTAGAATCCAGAAGCCACCAAGATACCCCCAAGACGGCCCACGTGGGCCCCAAAACGGTCTAAGAGACCCCCAAGACGGACCTTGGAGGCTCCAAGATGGCACCAATACAGCCCAGAGCGACCACCAAGACGGCCTCCGAAGGCGCTAGACGGCCCAACACCACACGAAGACGCCCCCAAGACGCCCCAACAAGCTCCCCAAAAAGCCTCGAATCAGCCTTAAGATGTCCCCAAAGGCTTCAAATGGCCTCCAACATGCCACCTGGAAGGCCTAACCGTACGAGAGAGCCTCTGGGGCTTTCCGGGACTCGCGCAGAGTGCTCTAAAAGCCACGGGCCGCTCAAGAAATACTGGGCTACCCTGGGTCAGAAACACCTGTGGCAGGGCACTGGGGACAACGGAAGGCGAGTGAGGAAGGAGGAGGGACTTTGCCTTGGTGCTGCGTCTTCGAAGGCCTCCTGAAGGGAGGCTCGGGGCTGGGGCTTGATTCGCTCCGAAAGCCTGGTCGGAGCGCGCTCGAGGTCTGGGGGCTGACTTTGAAGGCCGAGCAAGGGGTGGGGGTGGGGTGAGGAGGGCCGTGGGTATAGGAAAGAAATATCCATATCCGCGGCCTCCCGGTCCAGGCTACACATCCTCAAGGGTCGCATATCTTTCCCCCCCTGGTCCAGGACAAGATCGTTGGCGGAAAGCATATCCATAGCCATATCCGCGCTCTCGGCCGCGACACCATGGTTGCAAGACAATTTCGCGCGGATGCCCCGAGCGGAACGTGCCCTTGGGATCGCGCCTCGGTGTCCATACCGCGAGGGCATGGATATGAGCATGTTCGACGCCGTGTCCCCTCTCTTCCTCCTCCTCCCCCCTGTCCTTCTCCTCCTCCTCCCTGTCCCCCTCCTCCACCCTGTCCTCCTCCTCCTCCTCCTCCTCCTCTCCACCGTCCCGCGGCCTCCTTTCCTATTACCCCTTCCCTCCTGCCTGGGGCCTTCTGGACATTCTGGCAGCGAGTGACTGCTTGACCAACATGGTTCCCCCCTCTCCCCATTCCTCCTCTTCTTCATCCTCTTCCCTTTCTCCACCTCTTCTCTCTTCCTCCTCCTCTCCCTCCTCTCCTCCACCCCCTGACCCCCTTCCAAAGAGCATGGAACCCTTGTGTCTTAGTAATCCTTTCATCCCGCGACGTAGCCATCATTCCTCTCTCCTCAGCGTCCTCCCCGTCCTCATCCTCTGGATTCCTCGCATCTGCCTTTCCTCCTGAAAAGCTATACGACGACGATGGTGATGATGATGATGATGATGATGACGATGATGATGATGATGATGATGATGATGATGATGATGATGATGATGGTGATGATGATGATGATGATGATGGTGACGATGACGATGATGCTGATGCTGCTGATATGGAGGATGATGAGCACGATGACGACTACGATGAGGATGACGATGATGATGGTGATGCTGCTGATGATGATGACGATGATAATGATGATAATGATGATGCTGCTAATGATGATGCTGATGATGAAGAATAAGACGCCGCCGACACCGACGACGAGACTTCCGCTGAGACCTCGACAGCGACGATTGACTTCCGGCAACGATGGCAACGACGAAGACGAAAACGATCACAACGATATCGACGACGACCGAACTCTGCCCGAAATCTGTGCCTGTGCGGACCCCGTCCCCAAACCCGTCCTGGGCAATACTACATCCTGGAATCATTTTGACGGTCCCTGGACCCCAAACTCTGCCTCCAGAGGCCGCAGATGACAGAGATGAAACGGATCACAACATCCGAACTCTGGCCGATCGACGACGACGGCTGCCGCCTCGACAACGACGCCGCCCGCCCTAGGGCTTTCCCTCAGGCTTTTTTTTTTTTGTTTTCGTCGGCGGCGACGCGGGGCAATCCGCTCCAGCGTAGCAGCGATGCAGGGGCACTGCAAAGCGAATTGGCTGGCATGCAGGAGGCGGGGAGGAGGACGGGGCGGCCGCGGGGGGAGGAGGAGGGCGAGCACTCAGAGAAACTTTCCCTCGGGCGCACGCGAAGATGGATTACGGATCCGTGGATCTGGCGCGTGGGCGCCAGAGATCCACGGATCGGGGAAAACACCGCCAGAAACACACAAGGGACAAAGCCGATGCCGCCCGACTCTGCGACGGAGCGCGTCGATTCTGTGCGGCGGCGGCACCCACAAGCGGTGCTTCTCGAGAGGGGGGGCGGCCTTCGAATACGGCTGGGGGGGGGTCCGAGAGCACACGGGGGCCTGCCAGAAGCCCGCCCGGTTTTTCTAAGAAGCCTCGTCAGAAGCCGCCAGGCCCCATCTAAGGAGGCCCCTGCCTTCTGATAGGGGCCTCTCCGCCTCCTGAGCAGCCCAGCGCACTCGAGCCACCCCCCGTGGGCGCCGCCAAGTATGGCAACGGGGCCCAGCGCTAATTCGCATGCCTCAATCCATGTTTTGAGCAGGGGCCGACCGTCCTGGCATCCCAATAGGCCTACCACGAAATGTTCTTAGAACCCCAAGACGTTCTAAGACAAAACCGTGTTCTTATAACATAAACCAGATGTGTTAAAACAAGACAGTCTCAGCCAGACATGGTCTACGAACAATTCGTGCAAACCACAAAAGGTTCTTAGAACATTCTTTGGTGGGCCTATAGGCGAGCCAGAACGCTTCGCCACTGCTTGAATGTTTGCCCTTCCTCGAATCCCCGCCGCGCCTACGCTGGCTAGCGGCCGAACGAAAAGAGCACCATCCGAACCCCTGCCCCTGCGCTGGCGAGCTCCATGTACGAACGAAAACGTCCGAACCGCGCCGCGCCTGCGCTGGCGAGCGCCCGCAGAGCCGATCCCGCCGATGGACGACCCCCGGCCGATGGACGACGGCAGCTGGACTGCCTCGACGACGACGACGCCGCCCGCCCGCCGGGGCTTCCTTGGGGAAACCGAGAGGTACCGATACCGTCTCTCCCTGGACCTCTCCTGGGGTACGTTGTGACCAGGAGTTCGGGGCGAATGCAGCGGTGGCGACGAGGGCCTCCTGGGGGGCCGAAAAAAAGGAAAACGAGGGAAAGGTGGCGGTATGGATACCTTTTCCTTCTCCGATGCCCCGCCGCGCCTGCGCCTGGCGAGCTCCGGGCGGGGGCCAACGGCAGCGCCGCGGCCGCGCCGCCGCAGGGGCTGCTGGGGGGGGCGGGCGGGGCAGCGCCTCTGGCGAGCAGCGGCCGCGCGGGCGAGCTGCGTGGCGGCCCGGCCCTGCTGGGGGGGGCGGCCGCACGAGGGCCCATGGCGGGCGTCTTTGCCCAGTGCCCGCCTCGTGCCCGCTCCGTGCGCTCTTAGCAAACGTGGCACGGCCGCTCTGCGAGCTCTTGGCAAGCGTGGCACGGAGCAGGCCCAGAACCTCGGGGTCGGCTGCGCGCAAGAGTGACCTCTGGATATGGGGTGACCTCTGGTGCGCGGCATCTTGGGGGCCGCGGGGAGACCAGGCACAACCGCGCAAGACGCTACTACCGCATCGCGTTCGGCGATCGCTGGACTCCAATGGGCCCGCACCAAAGGTCACTCCGGCGAAGGGTCACTCTCTCGTGTAGTCGATCCAACGTCTTTGAACGAGATCAAGGCGGAGGTTGTTCGTCGTCTTTGGCCTCTTTCGTGGCCCTTACCCGGCTCTGTGTCAAGCAAAAGCTCAGGATGCAAGGCCGGCCCTGGGGAAGGGATCGGGGCATCTGGGGACCTCATCTGGAAAAAATCCGACGACCCTCGCTTGCCGGGGGTGCAAAGGCGTGTGAGATGATTGACTGTCCCCCTCCACCGTTTCCCCTCCCCTGGGGTGCGAAGTCCGATCAGAGGGAGGTCCTGGAGGGGGGGTGGGAGGTGGGGTGACGAGCTCGTCAACGCACCCCGGTGGCTTCTAGAGCCTCCAAATCTACACTCCGTGGCCTCCAGGATGCCCAGGATGCCATCAAAGCTGGCCCAAGCTTTGAAAAATCAATGGCAGGTACACCACTACATTGCCTGAGGGTGAGCGGAGATGGTGCCAGAAGCTAGCGGGATACTGTGCCACTATCGTTGCGCTGTTACGACCACGTGTTTGCCCTGGTGTTCTCCCCGACTTTGTCTGTGGTTGGTGCTCGGGTTCATGAACTTCTCATGTGCCCGTTCGCTGCCCAATCGTTTGCGTGCGCGTGTTCTGGCAACTTGCGAATTACATTTCCTATGCGCCCACCGATTTCTTAATATGGTCCGCGGAGACTTTGTTTCGAGCGACGAGGCCGCATCCTCAACGGAGCAGCGCCACGCCGCGCGTGAAATACTACGTAACACCCCGCAGATGCGGATAAGAGTGAGGGGGCGGTGGGGGCGTCGGCAGTTTGCGAGACTCTGGAGAAGCCCGCCGCAGGCGCCAAAGTTTCACAAATTATACAACGAGCCCGCCGCAAGCGTCGATTTGTTCGTTAAGTCAATGTGGGTAAGTCGCGGGTGGATCGCGGGTGGGTCGCAAATTGGTCGCGGGTGGGTCGCGGGTCGCTCGCTGTTGGGTCGCGGGTGGGTCGCGGGTGTAGAGAGCATTCACCCCGTAATAATCACCCCGACAAGCGAAGCCGCTTAGCAAACGCACACAAGGAATGAATCGAACAGGGAATGGCCGTTTAGTAAACGCCCAGGGCCGTTTAGTAAAAGTCAGTTGTCGGGTCCAGATGATTTTTCCTCCCTTGAGGGTGGGTCGCGGGGTGCGCCGCGGGTGGGTCGCGGGGTGGGTTGCGGGTGGGTCGCGGATGGGTCGCGGATGGGTCGCGGGTGGGTCGCGGGGTGGGTCGCGGGGTGGGTCGCGGGGTGGGTCGCGAGGTGGGTCGCGGGGTGGGTCGCGGGTGGGTCGCGGGTGGGACGACGACAGCAAACAACAACAGCAACAACACCAACAACATCAACGACAACTACGACGACAACAACACCAACAACAACAACAACGCAACAAGCAGAATTCTCACCACGAGTTCCCTAAGCAACCACGCACCCAGGGACAATGAACGACCGTTCGGCCCCCTCACTCTGACATATCAGAAGCCGTCTCACCAACAATATGAACTTGCGGCACCCATGAATACGCGCGCCACGTAGCAACACTGTGTATCAACGTTATGAAATCATGGTCTCTGAGTTATTTCTCAAATAGTGGTCCCGACGCGCTTCTCCGAGCCACCCCCCCATGGGCAAGCCCAGACCAAAGAGAACGCCGCGGAACTGCCCACCACCTCCATGGATCTTAACATTGCACATGCTGGGCTCTGGTGGGTGTGTACGAGAGGCTCTGGTCATTGCTGCATTCATGTCGCCTGCTTGATTTACCTAAAATGTGCCATCTGATTGAGCGCCATTTGCCTACCGTGAACGCAGGGTGGCTTTGGCATGGCTGGCGGACGAGTCTTCTACACAACGCTGGCCGTGCGATAGAAATTTTTTACATCTGGTGCGCACTGCTTTCCCTAATGTTTTAAACATGTGTGCACTGATTTACACGTGGCTTACACCTGACACTGGTTCACACTGGTTTAGACGTGCTATACACTGGTTTAGACGTGGCTTTCACATGCTTTCACGTGTTTGCACTGGTTTACACGTGCTTTGCAATGGTTTGCACGTGCTTTATACGTATTGAACTTGTCTTGCAATGTTCCACACTCTAAACCATACGCATCGCATGTCTCACGCCAGTGCGCAGTGTGTACACATGTACTGGGCTGCCACGTGGTATACCTTCTGTTCTGGAGCCAACCTTCGCCGCAGTCGTGGGGCCCTCTGCCAACCATTGGCGCCCCTCTCCCAGTGCAAAGCCTACCCTTGAGCAGGGACCGCCCATCTGGGCGTTCCTAAAGGGCAACACTCTGGGCGGCAGCCCAGCCAAAACAACTTAGCCGAATTTTTGGCGATCTGGAGCCTGTCTCTTTCCGCCTCCACATGGGCATCTGAGACCCCGTGGTCTATGGCCCCAACTTCAAAGAAATCAGCCCAGTCATTCCCGAGCCACCATTCAACAGGGTGCCCCCCCCGCGTCAAAAACTCCAGAAGGTCAAGGTGCGCTGGCACCCGCTGGAAGCGGGGCGGGGCCAACTGGTGTCGCCACCACCCGCGCGGAAAATCTGCCTCCAGATATCAGCATGGGCCAAGGAAATCCGAAACCACCAGGCCCAGGGAAGGAAACAACTGGATCCCCCGCAGCACGGCGTATCTCTCAGAGTGGCCCACAATCTGGATCGGTCCTGGGAATGGCCCGTAGGTCGCGTTGAGGGGGATCCCTCCGTCTCCCATCTGTGCAGCCGACCACCCACATCTCCGAAACTCTGGCCAGGAGCTGCGCATCGCGGACCCATCAGCAATTATTCACTGCGTGGAGCTCCCCATATGTGCATCTACTCGCATGGACCTGTCCGCCGTGAATGTCTAGGCGCAAGAATTTTCGAATATAAACGGGCTTGAGTTGTGACGGTCTGCTCATGAATCTACCTGCGAATGAATTGGAGTGTGAATGAGCCTCAGTAGGACGAGCGCGTCTCTGCGCTTGAGCCTGGGGCCTCCTGGGGTCTCCTGAAACCTCCTGGGGCTTCCTGGGGCCTCCAGAAGCCTCTTGGGGCCTCCTGGGGCCTCCTGGTACCTCTTAGGGAGGATTCGTGCCCCAGGAGGGGCCCAATCTATAGCAACACACGTACATAAAACATTGCGGATTGGAGCCGCCGGAGAAGGGCAATCTGTAGGAACAATGCAAAACACCAAGGACTCCTGCCTCAGGAGAGGCCCACTACGTGTAGGAACATAAGTAAAGCATTTAGGATTGTGTACACAGGGGAAGGACAATCTATAGAAACATACGTATAACATCAAGGATTCGTGCTCCAGGTGAGGCCCAATCTACAGGAGCATACGCAAAACACATGGGATTGGAGCCACTCCTGTTGCCTTCTGAGGCCTCCTGCTCCTGGGGCCTCTCGGGGCCTCCTGTTGCCTTCCGATGCCTCCTGTGGTTTCCTGTGGCCTCCTGGGGCCTCCTGAAGCCTCCTGGAGCTTCCTGGGGCCTCCTGGAGCCTCTTGGGACATCCTGTGGCCTCTTGAATCTTTCTGTGGCCTCCTGATGCCTCCTGGGACCTCATGTGGCCTCCTGGAGCCTGTTGGAGCCCACTGTGGCATCCTGAGGAGAATCTGTGCCCATGAGTCTGGCCACCAACACAGGCAAACCGATCGAGACATCCTCAAAATCTGGAATTCTGAGGGCTGAAAATGAACGCCTCGCTCATCTGCTCCGAAAGCGAAGGATGTTGAGACAGAAAACAGGCCCCCCCCCCTTGAGACATCCCCACACAATTGCTGCGAACGGGATCGTGAAAACACCCCTGGCGGCTCCCTTTGGGGGTGCTGAAACCAGCGCCCCGCCTGAAACATCCTCAGAATCTGCTCTGATAGCCAAGGATGTGCAGACAGAAAACAAGCAAACCGCTTGAGACATTCCCTCTAAAATTGCTGCGAGCGGGACCGCGAAAACACCTCAGGCGGCTCCCCTTGTGGGTGCTGAAACCATCGCCCTGCCTGAGACATCCTCAGAATCTGCTCCGATAGCCAAGGATGTGGAGACAGAAAGCAAGCAAACCGCCTGAGACATCCCTACAACATTGCTGCGAACGGGACCGTGAAAACACCCCTGGCGGTTCCCTTTGGAGGTGCTGAAACCATCGCCCCGCCTGAGACATCCTGACAATCTGCTGTGTTGAATACGTCAGGCAATGAGAAGGTCTGAGTATGTGTAGGTCTGAGTAGGAGTAAGTCTGTGTATGAGTACGTCTGGGAACGAGTCTGAGTGAGTCTGAGCATGAATGTCTGGCTATTAGTAAGTTTGTGTATGAGTACATCTGGGTATGAGTATATCTGAGCATGAGTAAGTCCAAGTGGGAGGAAACGAGCTGTACTGCAAAGAATGTACACGAGTACGAGTGGGTATGACTATGACTGGGTATGGATTTGAATGGGTGTGAGCTTACGGTGTCATGAAGAAGTCTGATAATGATTAGGCCTGGGTATGAGTAAGCCTGTGTATGAGTAAGTCTGGGTATGAGGAGGACGAGAAGGAGGAGGAGAAGAGGAGAAAGGAGTAGGAGGCGTCCAAGTAATAACAAGAACCTCATCTTAGGATGGGGTGAACAATTACACAGGCACCCGAGTACAAAGTACTAGGACTCGAGGTCCAATCGCCCCAGAGGTAGATGGGAAGGCTCAAAGGAAAACTCGGGAGAGGCTTAGGGGCCCGGGGGAGACCAAAACATAATCTAATCAGGTGGAAACTACCATGACCAAGCGCGTCTACAGCTTTCTCACTCAGCCTCTCCCCCGTCTTTTCCAACTCCTCGTTCCAGGCAGGCAAGCCCCGAGCATTGTCCAACTCCAACAGATTCGAACATGCACCCATGAGATGTCCCAGGTCACCCACAACAGCTCGCTGCTGACATCGAGGATGTGGGCGCAAGGGTGATTGAATCCATCCACGATTGTGCTGCTTCTGCACAGTCATAAGTCCACCAGACGATAAGCAACGAAGAGCACCGGTCCCCTGTGGAGAAATAGTGGCAGCCTGCTTCCAGTATTTAAAAGTGATGCTCGCATCCACACCTGTTCTCCTCCTTCACAATGATTTACCTGATGCTCTAGATTCCGTCTGCCTTGCCAGCGTCGCACTCCATCTCCGAGCAACCTCCGAAAACCTTTGGGGGCGACTTGCATGACATTGCAGCACCGCCCATCACCGCTGAGCAACACCTCGCTGCTTAGCATGTCCCGTCCCGCTCTGCGCAGCGAGAGCCTGGGCCACGCGCGCCTTGCCAAGACGGGGACACCGTCTCCCACTTCTGCTGCAGGACTCGCCACGCTCGTTCGATCCTGGCCACCTCCAACCTCAAATCCCACGTGAAACTGGTATACGCCGTCACGATGTTCAGAGTGGCGTCGAATATGGGATCCATCCATGGGTCCTTCTGCGTCGCTAAATAAGCCGTAAGGCTGCGACCCTTGGAATGAACTCCAGCAAGAACACCTGTCGTTTGCCGCAGCATCCGTAGATCAGCACCAGGCACCCCAGACTCATAGCTCCCATGCGCAGCTGCCGACAAGGGCCCAGTGCGCCACATATCACACGTCCTAGTTCCTGCCATCTTCTGCAACATGCGAACTCGTCCCATTCGCTTGTTGAAATTGTGCCGTTTACCGTTCACAGCTGTTCTGATCGCGCGGCCAACGACCATATCATGCCTCAGATTACGCAACTGCTTCCCCTGGGATAGACGCAGCACTATGGCCCGCGGGAGAAACTTCTTGCTGACTTCTCTGGTTGTTGCCACGAAGCCAGACTTCGCAGGCTGGACCGTAAGACCAAGCTGGCGCATACCACTCTTGAGCTCTCTCGTGGCCTTAACCAGCTCGGTCACCTCGCTGAGATCCTGCCCAACCCATTGAATGGTGCCATCGTCAACCAGCGCCCGTGGTGACACCTCAGGACACATGTGCTGCGCTCGAAGAAGCGTGCGGACCATGAGCACAATCAAAAGAGTAGTAGCGTTGGTACATCCAGGCAATCTACCCTGCTCCACAGTAGTGAACTTCGACAGCGGTCCACCGGCCTTCGCAGCCCTAGGCGCTCGGTAAGAAGCGACCAACTGCCAAAGCAACTTCAATTGATACCCCACTGCCCGTGCCTCCTGGCAATGGCTGCAGATCTTTACCGCGCCGAAGCATTTCCACATATCCATCATCGCTGTCGCGGAGTGTGCACCCAGCAGCCTGGGTTCCTCAGCCATAGCGTTGTGCGTGAACGCCGAGACCGAGTAAGTATAACCTGGCCGCTTGCCCCGCGCCATCTCAGACGGGAATCTCTTTAGCCGCTCACGACGCAGCGGCCTTCTAACTCGCGGCCAAATCCGCACAATGGTGTGTGTGCGGGCCACCAACCTGGCACCGCCTCCATACTTGAGAATCCTTGCTGTTTCCGGATAAATGCGCTGAGATGGCCAAGCCAGCAGCTTCTCAGACTTCATGAAGCAGGCCGCCGCAGCCATCGGCGCCTCCGTGGACAGAAACCACAGCGAACGGGGCTGCAAATAGGAAGGCCCAACCGCCGTCTTCCACTTGAAAGTTAGGACCACTCCCCTCAGCATCGCAACAGAAATGTGCGGCAGCAAATCAATCCCACTGGTAATGATCCACTGGTAGAATTGGGGCCTCATCTCCATGATTATTCCACGCATTTTGCCGCGCTTCTAACTCGCGATCAGCGAGCTCGTGGGGGGATTGCTCAGCACCTGCCGCCGTGATTTCGTGAACAGCCTGAATTCGCGTAGACCTATGTGCACCGCTGGCTTCTCTCTCGAAGGACTGATCCATCCACTTTTTCCTCCTAGCGCGATTCGTTCGATGAACTCAGCCTGCTGCTCCTCGCGCAACTTAGCTAGCCACCATGCGCTCCGGGTCATCACGCGTCAATAACCAGAAGCAGGACCCAGACGTGAAGAGGTCGGCCACCCGACTCGGCAAAGCCTTCATCGTCTGATTACACTGTCGAACTCCATGCGCAAAACTCCGGACTCCACCAGCACTGTCGCCGGGGGAAGCAGATCACTGCCAACTGCCCGCACGCGCCCTCCAGTCCCCCAAATCAACAGCTTGTCGATGAGCTTGGAGACATGGGCGCGTGCTCTATCGCATTGCGCGCCCCGCTTCCGAGCCCGGACAGAGCGCGACATGGCAAACCGCACTGCGTCCTCGCATCAGTAGGGCGCCGCCTGGTCTGCTAAACTTCCATCGCGATGTCCTCCTCGCCCAGACGTCGCAGGAGCCTTATCGCCCTCGACGCAATCGTGCGTGCCTTGCAGCTCAAATTCAATACCGCCAGATAGAGAACCCCAAGCAACTGCGAGATCCTCCGCGTTCTTGGCAGAAAAAACTCGTCGCTCGACCCTGCTCCAATTCGCGGGGAAGCGCGCGTCCAATGGGAGGTGTCTTAACGAGAGGCATGGGCTTAACCGCCATCTTCGCCCGAGACTGCCTGCCCCAACCAGCGCTGGAAGCCCCGCAGGCAAATGTGCCGTGATGTTGCTATCATCGATCACCGCGGCCCTTCGCACTCGCGTGACCAGATTGCACCATATCAGCACATAGTCAATGATGCCACCTGGAACTTCAGCATAGCACGCGGGCCGCGCAGGTTCAGCAGTGAAACCGCCCGCGCCGTTAGCCCATCCATCAGGCAAGCTCTGTTGGGCGGCATATTCCAACCCCCCATCGCGATCAAATCCCTGCCGATCCCATCGAGCTCGGCGAGATACCTGTCAAGGGTCGCAAGCAAGGCCACACTATCGACGCTGAGCCCTTCTCCAGAGATGAGGTAGACCGACGCAGCCACCGCTCCACTCGGCACAAACCAAGCCACATCAACAGCAACGATCCTCCCAGGATGTATGAATGGCTGTCTCTCGCAGGGGGAGCCTTCGCCATAATGTCGAAGGCGCCGGCGCCGCAACCCCGCCAGACCGCCCTTGCGCGTCCGCCCCGATTGCGCCTGCAAACGAACCGTGGAAGCCGAGATCCTTGATGTGTGCCTGCAAGGGCGGCAACTGTCTGCCGAGGGTCTCATGCTCCTGGATGAGCACAATCTGCGACCGACAGCTTCCATGCGTAATTTGAAAGGCTCAGCGCCCTCCGCGTTGGCCGTCAGAGAAAAAACACCCTTCAACTTGAGGTCGACTGGCGTCGGCGCATCCTGCTGTTCTGGCGCCGCCGCGACCATTGAGCCAGTGGCGCAGGGGGGGCCTGTCGCCGTCGTAGTCTATTAAGCCCAAAGAATTCGTCATCGTCGAAATCCGCGGGCACTTCAAAATAAGGCACAAGAGAAGCTCCAGCGCACGATCACCCCCCATCGGAATGCGCATCGATGGCCATGGGGGCAATAGAGGAAGGTCCGCGCACGATCTCCCCCCATCGGAATGCACATCAATGGCCATGGGAGCAACGAGGGAAGCCCCAGCACGCGATCCCCCCCCATCGGAATGCACATCAGCGGCCATGGGAGCAACGAAGGAGGACCCAGCGCGCGATCCTCCCACGGCGGGTGGGCCATGACCTTTCTTTCCCAATTGTTTTGGTGGGAACGAAAAGGGGGCCCTGCGCGCGATGTCGCCCCTCGGAATGCGCATCGGTGGCCATGGGGGGTCATGGAGGAGGATCCAGCACGCGATCCTCCCACGGCGGGTGGGCCATGACCTTCCCAATTCTTTTGGTGGGAACGAAAGGAAGACCCAGCGCGCGATCTCCCTCCATTGGAATGCACGTCGATGGCCATGGGGGCCATGAGGGAGGACCCAGCACGCGATCTCCCCCCCCCCCCCCCCCCCCCCATCGGAATGCACATCAATGGCCATGGGAGCAACGAGGGAAGCCCCAGCACGCGATCCCCCACCCCACCCCACCCACACCGGAATGCGCATCGATGGCCATGGGAGCAGCGCTCGGCGCTGCCACGCTAGGAAACGTCAATTCCATAGGGGGCCTGTACGACCATGAGTCGCTGTCGGGAATTGCTAAAGAGAGGGATCTTTGCCAGCTTAGCAGCAGCACAGCGCAGACCCTCCGAGTCCGCAGGCAGATGCTGCGCCACGTCCGTCGGCCAGACCGCCTCGAGGGACGCGCGCAGGACCTCCTCCTTGGCGTCCTCGACGATGGCTTCCATGCTGATCTCTGCTGCGCCGGGGCGGCAGCGGGCTGCGGAGCCCCTGCCCCCCCCGCCCGAGTCGGCGGAGGGGTGGGCGCCCTTCTCCTGCTTTGGCGCGACGTTCGGGGCCAGCAGGGCCTGCATATCCTTGGCCAGCGTGCGCGCCAGCGCGCCAGACTGCCCCCCCGAGCCCTGCTGCTCCAGGAACTTGCCCATCGCCTCCACATCAAGCTGCAGGTTGAGCCCTTTCTCGGGGAGCTTCGCCGCCTCAGGCGTCTGTGGATCCGCCGATGTCAACGCCTGCGCTTGCGCACTGAGTGCCGCCATTTCCTTCTGCTGCTCCCCCAAAGTCGCTTTGGCCTCCTGGAGGCTCTTCTGGACCTCGGCGAACTGCTCCTGCCGGGCTTGCGCAAGCTCCCTCGAGACCTCCGCGCGCTTCGCCGCGGCCTTGAGCCTGTTCGGCAACGTCTGCAACTTCGCGTACATGGGCCGTGAGGCCTGTAACGTACCATCGATATCTTCCTTCTCCGTCTGCAAGGTTTCAGCATGCGCCGTAGCCGTAGCCTTGGCTTCGCCAGCTGCACTGAACTTCTACACGAGGGCCAGCTGCTTCCCGATTCCCTTGGGCCTTCCCCGCAACTACACCTCCTCCTCCTCCTCCTCCTCCTTGCTATGCGTGCCTTCATCAATGAGCATCGCCCCGTCCGCACCAGCGGTCGGAGACGCCCGAAGCTTGTCGCCATGCAGCTGCAGCTGACGGACCTGCGCCTCGAACTCCTTGATATTGGCCTGGGCAGCCTGCCCGGCTTCCCTCCACGGCGGCGTCGGCGTGGGCGGCTTGGCGCTGACCGAAGGGGCCCCTTGCTTCGTAGCATTGCACTTGAAACCCACCTGTTTGGCCAGCCCGCACACCGCACACTTCTTCGCGTGAACCATATTCCACCACGGCTTCCCCGTCCGATCGTTGGTGCAGGACTTGCAGAACCAACGGCTAGCTTGCTCATGTCGCGTGCCCATCGCCGGCCTGAGACGGGGAGATCTGCTCCAGCAGGAGCTCACTGGATGCTCGAGCCGCCTTGGCAGGCTGACCCAAGCGGTCGTTAAAGACTGTCGGGCGCAAGGCCCTGGCACTGCCGCGGACTAGCGGTATCAACTGTGTTCAGTGCGAACATCAAAACCTTGAGCCAAAATGGCTTGAACCAAAATGGCTACTGAGCGCCGAGCGAAGGGGGACGTGAGAAGAAACGGCCCTCTCAGAAGGCGGATGAGCTTCTCAGAGCCCTCGCGCCTTCAGGGGAATTCTCTGTATATTCGGGGGAGGCTTAGAACACATCTCAAAAGGCTGGGGGACTTCCGAACGTTCTGAGCAGGCCCTTCTCGCTTCCGCTCCTCGCTCGCCGCCGAATGCAGCATGCCGGCGCGTGACCAAGGCGAGGGCTTCTGCAAATGACAATCAGTGAACGCCCCCAAGAGAGCCCGAAGAAACCCAATATGATATGTGGCTTCAAATGATGGCCCGGCTGGCCCAGGCGACCTGCTGGGTCTTCGCCAAAATCAGAGCATCGATGACCCCCTGAACGCGCAAGTTGTGGCTCACTGGTGTAGAAAGCTTTTGGCGCCGTCTCGGGCTGTCTTCGGCGACGGCGTCGTCATCTTTGGCAGCGTCGTGTGTGACGATGGCGGCGATTCCTAGGAGGCAACAGCAGGCGCCTGGAGGTCACACGAGGCTGAGGGAAACAGCAGGAGACCCCAGGACGACTCAGAGGCCCCAGAAGGCCGCAGGGGGCCGCAGAAGGCTCCAGGAGGCCGCAGGACATCTCAGATGCCCAAGAAAGCTCCAGCAAGCCTCAGCAAGACTTAGGGGCCCCATGAGGCCCCAGGACGACCCCAGAGGTTCCAGAAAACCCGAAGAAGTAACGCGATGCCCCAGGAGACTCAGGAGACAGCCCTGCGAGGCTCCAGAAGGCCATCAGGGGGTATCCCTTCCTGGTCGCTCCGATGGGAGAGAGGAGGATCAAGGTCAGGGAGAGGGAGGGAGGAGGGGGGAGGGGGGGAGCAATGGGGGAGGAAGGGGAGGGAGGGGGAGGGGGAAGGAAGGGCGGGCGGAAAAGGGGAGAGGCGAGGGGGAATGGGGAGAGGGCGCAGGAGACGAGAGGTTGTAGGTGGGTGGGGGAGGGAGGCAGGGGCAGGGGAATCATGACAATGAGGGCGAGGAAGACGCGAGACCGACACTGTGCTCCGTTTTGCGCCTCACCCTCAGCGGCGACGAGACCTCTCTGCGAAGGAACGCGGCCAGCCCCTCGGTGCCGGTGACGGCCGCTCACGACGGTTTGCCGCCGCAGGCCCGCGCCTCCAACGCCGCCACCTTCCACTCCAACTCGCCCGCGAAATCGCCGCAGCCCATCTCTGAGTGGGCGCCTGCCTGCTCTGTGTGAGCGGCGAAGAATGGGGCCTCACGCGCGAGCGGGACACTTCGACCTCGCGCGACAGTCTACGCATGCCGCTCACGCCCCACACCGCGCGGAGAGGGGGGCGTCTGACACGCGACCCGAGATGTGCACGCAGGCAACTCACGCGCGAGTGCCCGCGCCGTCCGCCCGACTCTCTCCCCTCTCCCGCGCCTCGTTATCGGGTGTTGCCAGAAGTGCCCCTGGTGCGAGGTGTCCTCAGGATTTCCAAGGAGGCCCCCATGGCGAGGCCCAGGGGGCCCCCAGGGGCTCCAAGCTGGATCGAAAAGCTGGGGGCACTTGGGGCCAGGGGCACCTTCAACAACCCCCGACGTTGGCGCACCGCCCACCGATGGGGACCACCACGGCCCGCCCCCATCAGGCCTCGCCCAGCCGCCGCCTCGGAGCCGAGGCAGTCGAGGGGCCGAGCCCGTCGCCAGGCCGATCCCAAGCCCGCTCGCAGGCCCTCGCTCAGCCCGTCGATGGGGGATGCAAACAGGTACCGATACCGCTACTCCCTGGACCTCTCCCTGGATGCGTTCAGACAAGGACTTTGAGGAGAATCTGGCCGTGGCGCCGAGGGCTTCCTGGGAGGCCCAAGGAAGACGAGAAAGACGGAGGAAGGGCAGCGGCTCAGCTGTTCCGATGCGCAACACGCAGCATGTAGCGTGTTGACGCGGAGATCAACACGCATATTGAATACGTAGGTCTGGCGCGATACGTTCGCCAACACGTGGGTCTACACGTGCGTGAGACGTACTCAGCACGGCAAGTGCTGCAACTCAAGACGCGCGTACGTATCAGGACAGCTGAGGGCAGCGGTGACCGGCACCTCTTCCTCCTCTGAATCGATTGGGCGCGACTTCATAGGTGGGGGGGGGAGCGAGGGCTGCAGAAACGAGGCCCTTCAGGGCCCCTAGAGGGGCCCTGAAGGGCCCCAGGCCCTACAGGCGGCTTAGGGGGCCCGAAAAGGGTACCTTTCTCCACCCCCCCCTACCCCTCCCTACACTTATGGCCACCCCATTAATTCGCGCCCAAGTCGAGGGGCCTCGCCTCAGCTTGGGCCCCCGCCCGGGCTGCGGCGTCCCGCGGGGCGGAGGTCTGCTGCCGCGCGGGCGCCCGCCGCGCCAGCGGCAGCTGACGCCCGCGTGGCGCCCATGGACGGCGCGCGGGCGGCCGCGGCTCCCTGGAGGGCCGAGGCGACCTGCGCGGCCTCTGCGCGGTATCCCCGCCCGCGCTCCTCGGACGCCGCCAGCTCGAGCCGCAGCTTCTCTGCGAGCGCGCGCAGCGCCCGGTTCTTCCGGACCAGGTCCCTCAGGGCGCCCTCCTCCTCGTCCTCCTCCTCGGCGGCACGCGAGGCCCGGACCCCCTCGCGTCGTGTGCACGAGTGTCACGGCGGCCTGTGCTTCACGGCGCGAGTCTCGCGAACAAAACAGAGACGCTGGAGATGTGGGAGAGTGGCCTTGCGCGGCCTGCCGATCGCCGCACGCTGCGCGGCAGTGGCGGCCTGCGTGCTTCGGCTTGCCCCTTCCCCCCTCCGCGCCACTCCTGGGTCCTGGGGACCCTACTCGCCCAAATCCTCCGAGATCGACCCGAATCCCCCAAACCGTGCGGCCACCCCAGATGCCCACAGACTCGCCACACGGTGTGGCCACAGCGCCGCTGAGGGGCCCCCGGCCCTCCCCGAAAGCCGCGCACCGAAGGCCGCCCCGGCGAAAGGGCCACTCTGGCGTGCCGCCGATCCTCGGTTCGCGGCCCCCAGAGAGGCCGCTGCTGCCAGCCCAGAACGGCCTCGGCTGGCCAGGCCGCGCCCGGCGAGCGCACCGCGGCCGCGCGCGGCGCGCCCGAGGAGGGCCCGCGCGCCCGCCGCGCCGCGCCGCGCCCGTGCGCGCTGGCCCCGGGCGCCGCGTGGCGCGCGGCGGGGGCGCCCGCGCTCTGGGGACGGCGTGGCCCGCCGTCCCCCGGGCGGCCCTGCGCGTGCGGCCGCTCGGCGGCGGGCGTGGACGCCACCGACCGGCGCGCCGCCGCAGCGGCGCGGCAGGCGCTGGGCGGCGTCGGCGGCTCCGGGGAGGGCTCGCCGGCGGCCTGCCGGCGGCAGCGCCAAGGCGGCGCCGCCGACGCGGGCGGCACGCGGCTCGCGCTCCAGGTGGGCAGCCCGGCGGCTCCGCTCCTCCCAAGATCGAGGGGAAGGCAGGAAGACACAGTGGGATGGGGTCCTCTCTGCGAGGGAGGACGTATGAGGGCGCCATGGCCGTTTCAGGGCGCTCCAGAGCGCTCTGAGGGCGCTCTGGAACACTTTGGAGCGCTCTTCCTCATCCTGAGCACCCCCGGCCTCCCCCAGCACTCGACGGCGCGAAGCAAAGCTCAGCGTCATGGGGGATGAGGGGGACCAGGGCCCGGCCGCGCCTCTCAGCGCGTGGGTGTGCAAAGCCAGATCGCGTCGCGAGGGTCCAAGGGCCCAGTCATCGACACGGAGCGAAGTAACCTGTGGTGGCTTAATTCAAGGCGTCTGTTGGCACGCCCGGAATGGGAACGGAAAACATGTGCACGATGCTCAACAGCAAACGTTGCCTAAAACGGGCAGCGGCCGCTGTTGGGCAGGCGACTTCCTGTCTTGAATGGGCAACAACGGCGGCGACACGGACACCGAACTCTGTTCAAAGTGGGACGTAACTGCTGTTGGTCTTTGTCTCCGTTTTTTCCGTACCCATTTCGATCGTGTCGAGTCTGGGGCAACGAAGCGTTTGAGAGGTTTGCCGAACTTGATATTCGGTGGGCGGGGAGATGCATACGAACCCCGCCACTGGGGCCTTCGGTGGAGCTCCCTCCCTATGGGGCCACGAAAAGTGTGAGGTGTGTGTGTGTGTGTGTTTGCCGAAATGGACATGCGGTGGGCGGGGAGACACATGCGAACCCTGCCTCTGGAGGCTTTCGGTGGAGCTCCATATGGTGCCACGAAGCGCGCGAGGTGCGTGCCGAAATAGACATGCGGTGGGCGGGAAGACGCATGAGAACCCTGTCACTGGGGCTTTCGGTGGAGCATGCGGCCACGTAGCGTGTCATGGGTTTGCCACTGGGGCCTTCGGTGGAGCCCCCTATGGGGCCACGAAGCGTGCGAGGGGTGCGCCGAAATGGACATGCGGTCGGCGGGGAGACGCATGTTCGCCACTGGGGCTTTCGGTGGAGCTCCCTATGTGGCCACGAACCGTCAGGGGTGTGCCGAAATGGATCTGCGGTGGGCGGGGAAACGCATGCGAACCCTGCCACTGGGGCCCAGCACGGACTCAGTTCGCCAGAGTCTCGGTTCGCCGGGGCTCGGTTCGCCGGTGCTTGGTTCGCCAGGGCTTGGTTCGCCAGGGCTCGCTTCGCTGGGGCTGGGTTCGCCCGACTCGACTCGCCCAGCTCAGTTCGCCAGGGCTCGGCTCGCTGGGGCTCGGCTCGCTGGGGCTCGGTTCGCCTGACTCGATTCGTCCGAATCAATTCGCTGGGGCTCGTTTCGCCGGGGCTCGTTTCGCTGGGCCTTGTTTCGCCGGGGTTCGCTTCGCCGGCGCTGCTTTCGCCGACGCCGTCGTCGTCGTCGTCGTCGTCGTCGTCGTCGTCGTCGTCGTCGTACTCGAGCGAGCACGCGTGAACCCTCGCGGGCAGCGGCAGCGGGTGGGCCCTAACGGGCGGCGACGGCGGGACATAAAGTATCGTGAATCATCGAGTAGGCACGCGTGAACCCTAACGGGCGGCGGCAGCGGGTGGGCCCTAACGGCGGCGGCGGCGGGCGGACCCTCACGGGCGGCGGCGGCGGTCGGACCCTAACAGGCGGCGGCGGCGGGACATGAAAGTATGGTGCAGCATCGAGTTGGCACGCGTGAGCCCTAACGGGGGGCGGCGGCGGCGGCGGGAGGACCCTAACGGGCGGCGGCGGCGGCGGGCGGACCCTCACGGGCGGCGGCGGGCGGACCCTAACGGGCGGCGGCGGCGGGCGACCCAAGCTGGGGGAATCGAGCCAGGCGATTCGAGCCCGGGCGAATCGAGCCAGGCGAATCGAGACTCGGGCGCATCGAGCCCACGCCTGGGGCACTGGGTGAAGCTCCCTATGGGACCACGAAGCGTGTCAGGCGTGTGCCGTCATGGGCGGGGAAGACGCATGCGAACCCTGACATTGGAGCCTTCGGTGGAGCTCCACATGAGGCCACGAAGCGTGTGAGGGGTGTGCTGTAATGTGCATGCGGAGGGCAGAGGCAAGGATGGGAGAATGAGGAGGACAGGGGAGGGGGAGTCTAGTGGCGCGGGGCGCTCTCTTCAAAACGAGGACCAAGACCACAGGATGGTTAGGAACAAATCATAAGCAACTGGTTGTACTCGCACAAACAGTGGTCCCGACAACGATGAGAAACCACCGCCTTGATTGACGGGCAACGTCAGGAAGGGGACGACTGGCTGAGGGGGGGAAGATCGACCTCGAAGCGGTGATTCGTCGCCGACAGATCGGCGATACGCCCCAGATAGCAAAATCGCGATATCGGGCCCCTATCGACGATCACTGGGCGATCGGGGGACAATGCATCCCGCCCTGAGCCAGTCTCCCTTCACCGTTGCCCCTGATCCGCCCCCCCCCCCTTGAGGAGAAGGAGGAGGAGAAGGAGGAGGAGGGTGAGGAGGGTGAGGAGGAAATGGAGGAGGAGGAGGAGGAGGAGTATGAGGAGGAGGAGGAGGAAGAGGAGGAGAGGATACATAATCTTTGTGGCCCTTGCTGTTGCAGCAACTCCACACTCGGTGGGCCAGGGACTGCACCTCCAGGCCACACCTTGGGCACAGCCGTTCGTCGTAGCTCGAAGACGAGGGGGAGGAGGATGGGGTGGAGGAGGAGGAGGAGGAGGAAGAGGAGGAAGAGGAGGAAGAGCAGGAGAGGGAGGAGGAGGATGAGCCCCTGGTTGATCTGCTCAAGATGTTGGATGCCTGGGTCTCCTCATCGCCCGCCGCGGGCTGGCCGCGGAGGCCGCTGCGAGTCCATCGGCCGGGCTGCGGATTTGGGGCGCGCGCGCGGGGGGCCCGGCCGAGCCAGGCTCTCACCGCTGGCCGCCGGTCCGAGCCTGGCAGCGCAGGGGCGGTGCCCGAGTGGAGCATCGCTGGACCGATCACTTTGAGTCATACGAACAACCCGATATCCCCTGGAATTCATATGAAAAGCACGATCCCCCCAATAAGAGCACCGCTGATCGAGTCATACGAAGAACACGACGGACACCTTTTCGTTATTTCCGGTATCTGGGAGACATGGCGTTTGGGTCTGGGTTAGCCGATCCTCACGCCCACTAGCGTGGCCTTGGCTCCACTGGCCGATCTACCCCCCTAGATGGGCATGTAGGCTGTTCCCTTCGGGGTGGTGGGGCTGAGATACCATGACCCAGTGGGGATGGGGATACGTCAAACGATGCTGGCCAGACCAGGCCAGCGCGACAGAAAGAGGGGGGGGCGTGGCCTTCGAAATCAGCGCCCAGCCAGAAGAGGGGTCGAGGCGGGACAGGGCCCCCGGCCCGAGCTTCCCCCAGGGCTCGGGGCCCTCGACCTCGGGGGAGCGCGAGCCGCCTCGAAAGCCGTGCCCCCTCTTTTGCGGGCCGCGGCCCGAGCGTGCACGGGAACATAGAAATCGGGGGCGCGCGCGGGGAGACGCCGCTCGCTCGCTCGCTCGCTCTCTCTCTCTCTCTCTCTTTCTCCATCTGTGTATATATGTGTATATATGTGTATATATGTATGTATGTATGTATGTATGCATGTATGTATGTATCTGTATATGTGTATGTATATGTATCTGTATCTGTATATGTACATGTATCTGTATATGTATCTGTATCTGTATCTATATCTATATATATATATATATCTATCTATCTATCTATATATCTATGTATCTATCTATCAATATATATATACATATATATATATCTATATATCTATCTATCTATATCTATCTATCTATCTATCTATCTATCTATCTATCTATCTATCTATCTATCTATATTGCACGTACAGTCGGACCCAGGCCAGAAGAACGTCCCTCAATAATATGAAGCCCGCCGCCGGCAAAAACAGACGGAACATCCAAGGGTACCCTCCCATGCGCAATAATATCCAACGAGCACGAATAACACGAGGGTACCCTCCCCGAGCCGACCTCGATCTCATACCTCAGTCCGACTGTATGGAATGGGCGTTTTTTGAAAACACAAGTAGCACAGGTGGGTTTATCGAATCAACCAACGCATCTGGTTTTTCTGGCGGCTTCCTGGCACCATTGGCGCCAACGTATCGAGAAAAGCGCCCAGCTGCGGGGCTGGAACAAGCTGCATGCTTCAGATTTCGCCCTCTCCCCTTTCCTTATCCCCATCGTTCGCCCCCGCTGATGGATCCGCGATGGACCCCCGATAACGAATCCGCACAGGCCCGTGTCGCCGATTAGATAAGGGATTGAGGGCCCCCCCCCCGCACCAATCCCTCGGGCGCACCTTGTTCGGCCTCCGGGGGGCCGTCGAGAGACGGCTCGGGGTGGGAAGCCAGCCGCTGGAGGAGGGGTGGGAAGCCAACCGCTGGAGGAGGAAGCCCGCATGGGAACAACAACATGTCCGTCGGGTGTCTGGGGGTGGGAGGAGCGGGGGAGGGAAACCAGGGATGGGAAGAGGGAAGAGGAGGAAGAATGGAGCAGCAGGGGGATCGAGAAATCATCACGCTTCATCGCCCCTCTTCGGAGGCTCTCTGGGCGGCCCGACGCTTCCCTGGGGCTATCCCTCTGGCGTTCACGACGGCCTGGAAGGCCACCACGGCCGCCAGGACGGCTCCCAGCAGAGGCCCTCAGCGAGCCCCCAGAAGGCGCCGAACGTGTCCCAAGAGGATTTCCAAGAGGCTCTGACACACCCAGGCTGCGCTCTCCAGGGGCTGACTTTCCCTTCGCTCTTCCATGTGTTTCGCGTCCCACGCTGTTCGATCGAACGTCAGGGGCACGCTGGGTGCCCCAAGAGGGTCCCTGGTCAGCTCTGGACGACCCCACGGGAGACACACGCCGCCTAAGATGGCCTGATAGAGCTTTTCGACGGCCCAATAGACCCCCCCCATATGGCCAAGCGAGCCCCGAAACGACTCAACAGGGCCCAGAGACGGCATGAAGGATCCCCAAGACTGCCCCACAGGAGCCAAGACAGCCCCAAGACGGTCGAATTCCTTTCCATGAGAGCTCGTTTGGAAGTGGAGACGAGAGCGCGAGGAATCCCACATGTGACGGCTTGATCGCCACACAGAGAGCGTCGCTGGCTCGGTGGCGGATTTGCCGCATGCACCTGAGACTCCCATAGAAGAAGGTCTCCCGCACAATACGCACAAGGTCTGCCGTACAAGGCTCACGCGCCAACTGCTTTGTCAAGAAGTAGGGAGGACGAGGAGAAGGAGGAGGAGGAGGAGGAGGAGGAGGAGGAGGAGGAGGAGGAGGAGAAGGGGGGGGGGAGGAGGAGGAGGAGGAGGAGGAGGAGGAGGAGGAGGAGGAGGAGGAGGAGGAGGAGGAGGAGGAGGAAGAGGAGGAGGAGGGGATGGGAGAGATGGGAATGTACGTGCAGAGGAGAGGGAGCGCTGAGATGCAACCACATGCCGAGCCCAGGTGTCTTCAGCCCAAGCTGGAAAGCACCTCCGACCCTTCACTCCCTCCGAACGGCGTGGAGGAAAAGCTGCACGCCACTGGATGGACATCGGGCCCGGATGGCCAACGAGGGAGGTAACGCCCACAACTGTTAGCACATCCTTCTCCCGAGACTCTGGACCTGCCTGCCCAATCACTCTGCGAAGGTCCCGCGTGGCGGCTGGGGAGCTTGCCTTGGGCAATGCGAACAAGGTTTTCCTTTGCCTTTCTTGGTCCTGGGGAGGCAGGGCTTCGCCACTGTCGGGGGCCTAATGCGGCAGTCTTGCCACAGTTGGGACACAAGTACAGCTTATGATGATCCCATTCACCTAGCTTATGGGTGGGGTCGATGGCCTCCCCTCCCACAGACAAGCGATCCGAGACGATGAGGACTACGTCATGGGACCAACCAGCCCCGTGATCGGCGCAAGGAGACTGCATTGCATTTGTCAGCTGACCTTTCGTGGATCTCCGCCCGCAGCGTACACAATGCCATTTCGCTCCGTCTTCGCGGATGCAATGAGAACCAACAGCGGCCGGTTTCTAGAGTGACGGGATCCTGCGGGTCCTTTTTCCCAAGTCTCCTTTAAGCTTGGGCTGGAAGGGGTCCGCAACCAACAAATCCGCAAGGCTCCTGCGGGCCCTCCTAACACGCGAGCAGACGGCGTCCCACTTGTCAATCTGTGGGATGGTCTGGGCCGAAAGCATACAATTCCATTCAGCCACTTCACAGCAGCGACGTCAATCAAAGCATTCCCTTCAGCCAGAAAGTGGGCACGGGCTCCTGGGATCGACTCCGGGATTTCAGAGTGAGAGGCAGTCCACTCGATGCTGATGGACTCAAAACCACGGGCGCCTAATGCAGGGCGATCTCTCAACCATAAATTTGCGCTGCGCCCGCGAATAAACTATGCCGTGCTTTCGTACCACGCTACGGACAGGAGGCGGCGGTCAGTAATAAAGCGACACGCGCCAGGAAAGGTCTCAAGAACCACGCAGGACGCGACCAACTCCGAGCGAGGAGCTGTCTGATGACGACCCACCAGGGCCTCGGAGAAGCCACCGCTGAACTCCCAGGAGCCCGTCACCCCAAGAGAAACCCAAACAACTTTAGTACCGCATCATCTCCTCTGGGATCGGAAGGAAACCTTCCTCCCGAGCTGTCTCCAAACATAGATTCACACCTCCTGAAACGGGCTGGGCGGTTGAGTGGCAGAGAGGCCGACCTCCCAGCTGGACAGCCCCACCCTCATCACTCACAAAGACGGGGTGGGTGTGGTTAAACGGCGGAATTCCTCGACGCCACACCGCGGGTTGGCTTCCAGACGATGCAACGCTTGGGGGAGCAACTGATCAAATAATACATGCTCTTCATGGCCCTTGTTTTTTTGCAGCAGGTCCACACTCGGTGGGCCAGGGTGTCCGCCTCCAGGCCGCGTCTTGGGCAGAGTCGCTCATCGTGGGTCGAGGAGGAGGGGAAGGAGGAGAGAAGGAGGAGGAGCTGGAGGAGGAGGTGGAGGAGGAGGAGGATAAGGAGGGGATGGAGGAGGAGGAGGAGGAGGAGGAGGAGGAGGAGGAGGAGGAGGAGGAGGAGGTGGGGCAGGAGGAGGGAATGGAAGTTTTGGGCTGGGAGGAGGAGGAGCAGGAGGAGAAGGAGGAGGAGCAGGGGGAGTTTGACGAGAAGGCCATATGCACGATCCATCCCCCGCGCTCGCCCCTCGCGCCGTGGCGTGCGGCGCGCCTGGGGGGCTGGCCTTACGCCCACGGCCGCGCCAACTTTCTGCCATGCCAGCTGGCCGCCGGCCAGGGGCGGATGCGGGGGGCAGCCCGCCCTCAAGGCGACCCTCTTTGCGGGCGCGAGGGGCAGCTGCGCTGGGTGCCAGAGCGGCCCAGCGCGCTGCGCGCCGCAGGCGCCTGGCTGCGGCCGAGCGGCGACGCGCGCAAAACTACAACACCAAAAGGGGCACCAAATACGATAGTGAGTGCGACTCCGAACATCGGAACTACAACCAGGAGACTCGGCATGCCACCAGCAGATACGACCGCAAGAGAGACACATCCGCCTTCAGAGAGCTGCTTAACAGCCAACATTACCAACTTGATCAATACAACTACGTTGCCATCGAGTTCCCGGACTACTCCTCCGGCAACGTTCACGACAGCTACGACATCTTCATCGATAGCAACCTGTACTCCCACGGCCCCCTGTGCTACTACAGCCTCCAGGGCGACGACGGGCTGCTGTGCTACGACAGCCTCCATGGCTTCCACAATCCAGGCGAGGAAGGGCGGGACTGGCCCCGGCTGGTCCCCCTCCCTCAGACCCTCGGGCGGACCTCCAGCTGGAATCGCTTCGGTTCGAGGGCGGTGCTGCGCCTGGTGTTTGGGTGGACCATGACAGCGCCGACATTCACGACGACGGAGACCCGACGGCGGAGCAGCCACAGGCAGAGCTTCGAGAACCACTGGCAGAGCTACAAGGACCTCCAGCTCAGCTATGGCCAACAGCTGAGCTACGAGGGACACAAGGTAAGCATTTTGGGCCACAAGCAGAGCTACGAGAGCCACCAGCTGAGCCACAAGTGCCACAAGATGAGATACGAGAGCCACGCCCAGCACTACGGGGGCCACCGGCAGAGCTACCTTCGGCGGCGACCTCCTGAGCTACGAGGCCCGCCAACAGAGCTACGAGGGCAACTTGCAGATGAGGCCAAAACTGAAGAGGAGGCCATCGATGCCCCCGAGGCAGAGGAGAACAAGAAGGAAGAGGAGGTGGATGAGGAGGAGGAGACGGTCAAGGTGGTCACCACCGAGGAAGAGGAGACGAAGACCAGGATCGGGAGCGGGGGGAGGACGAGGCTACACACGCAGAGGAGGCAAAAAAGTATACGTGACCAGGGAGGCCGTGAATTATGCCAACCGGCAAGGATGCGCCCTCGCAAAACAGGAGTCATTCCACGAGGCCGCCGCATGGTGTTTCATGGATGTACGACTTTCAGCCAACAGTCGGGCCTGCAGTACGACGGCGATGCAGGCTAAATTGTACATGCGCTGGGCATCTACTCAGTCAATGCTACAAATATGGACCGACGCAGAGTCCAACTGCAGCTGCGCCCTCCGCTTCAACAGCCAAGATACAGCCGAGGCCCGATACCAGAAGGGCAGCGTGCCAGACGCCCTTCAGGACATCGAGCAGGCTCGCGAGGCCAAGAGCTACGAGGAGAAGAGGCGCAATGCGGAGGAATTGAGAACGGAGATCGAGGCCAAGATCCCAGGCCACGGCTACACACCCGGGAACGGGCGATACACCCTGCTACCCAGCAGGAACCCCTCGGCGTACGCCGACGATGACAACGACTTGCACGACAGTCACGAGGGCTCGGAGAGGGAGGAGGAAGATGAGGGGCCGCCTCATCTACGTGCGGAATCTCACGATCCCCGCGATGCATCCCACGATCGACGTGCGCAACACCACGTCCCACGAGCAGACCCCCACGACCTACGCACTCAACATCATGACCTGCGAATGCAGTCTAAACGTGATCAACGTGGAGTCCGAGAACTGTTCCCGGTACTGGTAAACTTGCTTTCCGATCATTAATTCGCTGCTTGGACGGATACGAGGGCCGCCAGCTGAACTACCAGGGGGACCTGCCGATCTAGGCACGCTACCGTCCGGCTGTCCTCGGAGCGCCACAAGCTGAGCTGCGAGGGCCAATTTCTGGTCTACGAGGACCACCTGCTGACTTACGAAAGCCGCAACCTGAGCTTCCAGGGCAGCAAGCTGAGCTCTGAGGGCCACCGGTTCAGCTACAAGAGCCCCCAGCGGGGCTACGCGGGCCACATGCAGAGCTACGACCGCCACAAGCAGAGCCTCGAGAGCCACCAGCAGAGCTACAAAGCCACCAGCTCAGCCGCGTGGACCACGAGCTTCGCTACCAGTGGCTACCAGGGCCACGAGCAGAGCTACGCGAACCACCAGCAGAGCTACCAGGGCCCCCTGCCGACCTACGAGAGTCCCCAGCTGAGCGACGAGGGCCAGCTGCTGATCGGCGAGGGCCACAAGCTGAGCAACGAGTGCCACAAGCAGGGCTGCGATGACCACTGGCTCTGCTACCAGGGCCACCAACTGACCTACGAGGGCCACGCCCCGCGCTACTTGTGCCACCAGCGGAGGGCCACCTGCGGAGCAAGATCCCGCGAAATCCTGCAGGATCCTGCACCCAAGCAGGATCCTGCAAGATCTGGCACTCTGACTGACCCCTGTTTGCATTGACCCCCGTCTCTTGAGCCCCGTCTCTGGAACGGCCGAGCTCTGGCGTGCGGCACACCTCGGGCTCGCTGGGCCGCCACCGCGCGCGGCGCGGGCGCGCGCGCGGGTGAGGTGCTGGGATGGCCGCTTGTGGGCCGTCAACAGCAGGAGGAGGATGCTTTGCATCAACGAAAAAAATGGGGCTTGGCCAAGGGTAACAATCGAACCGACCCCTCACTGTGAAAGTTGACGACACGAGAACAATGCCGCCTCGGGCGGGGCTGCGCAAGGAAGCCTTGCGGGCCTCCTCGCGGGCTGGAGCCCTCGCCCGCAGCGCCGTTATACCTCGATCACCGGCCAGTGGACGACGTGGGCAAGCTGACATCGCGAAGGGGTGGCTGCTGAACGAAGGGCAGAAAACGAGAACCCTCTCCGCGAGGTCTCACTCACCGTGTGCCTGTCGCGGTAGGGAGGGTACAAGCCAGAATCAATTAGCCGCAGAATCGCGGGAATACCTGGCAACGTATCTGTTGGCACTCATTACCAACTAGAAAACAACGAGAAGACGAACCTGCTCCTCATAACGCGCCATATTCAGCCGTTATTTCGGAGGGCAGCGGGAAGGAGGATGACGAGGAGGGCACGGAGGAGAAGGAGGAGGATGAAGAGGAGGAAGAGGAGGACGGAGGAGGAGAAGGAGAAGAAGGAGGAAGAGGAATAGGAGAAGGAGAAGGAGGAGGAGGAGGGGGAAATAGAGGATGAGGACGGAGAGGGGTGAAGGTTGAGGTTGAAGCGAGAATAAGAAGGGCCAGGGGAAGGAGGGGGAGGAGGAGGAGGAGGAGGAGGAGGAGGAGGAGGAGGAGGAGGAGGCGAGGAGGAGGAGGAAGGGGAGGAGGAGGAGGAGGACGAGGAGGAGGGGAGGAGGAGGAGGAGGAGGAGGAAGATGAGGAGGAGGAGGAGGAGGAGGAGGGGGAGGAGTAGGAAGAGGAGGGAATGGAGGATGAGGAGGGAGGAGGATGGGAGGATTTTTTGACCTCTACAGGTCCACCGCAAAGTGCACCAGCTGGTAGGGCGGGACCTACAAGCTGTGGGAAAGGGGCAAACTACAGTGCCAAAGTTAAGCACCGTCGCCTGCGACCCCTACCCGTCAGCGCCGAGTAGACAGCTCGGGACCGAGGCCATGCGCACGTGCCCAAGCACAACTTGCACCTGCCACAACATCTCTAAGAGAGGGGGCAGGCACACGAGACCAAGGGGACCCCAGGCTGCAAGCGCAAGAAAAAGGCCAGCTGCAGGGAGACTGCAACTGGACGCTATCTCGAGCCGACTGCCCTCAACTGTACAGGAGGACAACAGGCAAGACAGCGCCCTCCCTCAAGGGCCACGATGGCACCGAGACGAGGAGGGCAAAGCCATGGGACGCGCTACGCACACACACACGAGACGTGCACCCCACGCCAAAAGAGGATGATGGGGCCCTGAACCTACGCTCAGAGCCACAGCAACATCCACCGAGCCACGGTCAGGATGGAGTCATCCCCGTGCTCGGGCCAATAAGAGGTGCACCCAGGATGTGCGCGCACCTTCCCCCAGAAAAGGGGTGCCTGACACACGTGCACGCTAACGCCCACGAAAAAAGACAACCTGCAAATGAAGCTCGACCGCCCACAAAAGGACGACGAGCCCACAGCCCCTGGTGCCGCCAGCGCCAGGACGACCGACGGACACGCCCCAGATGTGGGGTGACGCACGGATGCCTGCCAAAAGGGTCAGTCGCATCGGGCCGTGCAGAAAAGAGAGAAGGCGAACCCTCGCCACAGGGAAAACTCGACCACCCACAAAAGGACGACGAGCCCGAAGTCCCTGGTGCAGCCAGCGCCAGGACGACAAACGGACTCGCCCCAGATGTGGGGTTAAGCACGGATGCCTGCCAAAGGGGTCAGACGCATCGGGCCGTGCAAGAAACGAAGACGAAAAAGGCGGCCATGCGCCACAGAGAATCAATCCGAGCTGTCCGACTCGTCCTGGCGGCGTCTCGCCAGGAAGGAAGGCGTGATGAGTGGTCCCTGAGAGGGAGGCTGCGGAGCTGCAACTTCTTCGGCCACTAGCCTACTCCGCACGCATACTGGCCCCTCTCGATGGGAGGAGCTAGCTGCAGCAGACGGATGGTCCTTGAGGAGGAGACGGACGGAGGAGGGGAGGAGCGGAAGGAGGAGGAGGAAGAAGAGGTGGAGGGGGAGGAGGAAGATGAGGAGGGAATGGAGGAGGAGGAGGAGGAGGAACAGGAGAAGGAGGAGGAGGAGGAGGAAGAGGAGGAGGACTAGGAGGAGGACTAGGAGGAGGATTAGGAGGAGTCGCCATCCACCAGAGAACGTCGTCATCTCGCCCCGCCCCGCAGCAGCCTTCGAAGGCCACGATGTCGCACGGCCAGCACCTTAGCTCTGGCCTGAAGCAGCCGAGCCACTTTCGGCACCTGCCTCCAATTCCTGAGCTTGTTATAACAATTGAACAGCAAGTCTAGAGCAATGGCGCTAGATACCTGAGTGTCCAGGTCTCCAGGCCAAACGTGCGGACACAATCTTTCTGGACCCGACAAATTCTGAAACGACCCCTGGAGAAGCGGCAACAACTCTAAAACCGTAGGCTCAGAAACAGGGCACTTAACATAGTGACACACATCATCACCTCCTACATTGGCGCACCCAAATCGGCACCCCTCAGCTCTATGATGGTACCTACGTGTGGTGCTCCAGGCGTTACACATGGATTTGATTACACTAGACATGATAAAATTTGGCACATTCTGACCTACACGACCTAACTTAATCTGTAAAGTGATTACATTGGCTTGGCTCACGACTTGAGGTCCCAGAAAGTACCCTGAGCGGACCAATAAGGCCTCACAGCACGGAATACCAGGGAACAGCTGCTGGAGCCTCTTCAAGACCTGCGCCTGGAATCCTTTTTTCTCGGGGTCCTCTGGCATCTTCGGGAGGCTATCTAGCATGCGGCAGACCTTGTCTAGCTGGTACAAGCTGGACTGCTGGAACAGGGGATTGAACGAATGGCTAAGCAGGTATTCATCAGTGTCAACCAGGTCATTGTACATGTTAATCAACTTCGGGAATATTTCGCTTTTCTTAGCCGTTCTGTATCGGGCGGCCAGGCACAACTGACGGAGCTGCGGCACCTTCAACTTGATGCCAACACTCTCCAGGTCAAAGAAGGCAGCCCGAGGTACCGCATGTCGCGGTCCATTCACGAGCAGCTGAAGACACTCATCCTCCAGACGAAAAGCTGCTGCTGGAGGCTCGAAGAACTGCCCGACAAATTGTGTGACCGAAAGGGCCAGAGTCTTATAGCTCAGGAGGTTCTCAACGAAGCTCAAACCCAATCCTCTAATCTCCCTCACCCTCCTCACATACTTGATGAGCGGGTCCCTCCAGCTAACCTCGTCACCTCCTCTACCCAAGAATATGCCTAAGTATTTCCCGTTCACCATAATACGAATGCTCCCAAGATCAATGCCCATCTCCTCAAACCTGTCTCTGATATACTCCTCGGAATACTCAGCCATGAATATTATCACGCTCTTACGTGGGTTCAAGAACAATCCTGTCGCCAGACCACACTGCTGCATAATGACTAGCACGATGGGAACAGAAAGGAACAGGTTCCGCGACCCGTGCATCAAATCGTCAGCGAAGGCGCACAGGCAAGACTCTGGAGGCGGCAGAGCACACATGAGAGCACGCACCACAGGATCTAGAGCTAAGGCGAATACTGATCCCGAGGCTGGACATCCCTGCTTAATCCCCGAGGAAATCTCGAACCCCGCGAAGCGACCACCGGAGAGAACAATCGTGACCTGTATGCCCGAATAGAGGAACCGAAACGCGCGAATGATGAAGGACGGGATGCCCATCTTCCCAAACACCCACCATATCCAATCATGATTCAGGGAAGGGAACGCAGCACGCACATCTAGAAGGAAGCCTCCGGTGTCCCTCTCCCCGGCGACACAGAACCAGACGGCCAGCTTAGAGTTGGCTTCAAGAACGTTGTCGTTCAAATAGCGACGCATGACAAAGCCACGCTGAGGCTCGGCACAGGATATCGATGCTTGCCTGGCAAGGCCCCAATTCAACCACCCACTAAGGATCTTGTTATCTGTGTTGCTCAGACATATAGGCCGAGTCTCAGACGGGCTCTTTATCAACTCGTCGATGCACTCAGGGATCTCTCCCTTGGGGATAAAAACAGCGAGACACTCGTTAAACGTGGTGGCGTCGCAGATGTCGCCCTCCAGTAGGGCCTGGTACGCCTGAAACAAGACCTGGGCACCTAACTCCCCACAATGAGAGTAGCAGCTGAACGGAACCCCGTCGGGCCCTGGAGCCGAATCCCGATACCTCTGAAGCCCCTGCAAAAACTGCTCGTAGTCGGCAGTCCAGAGAACACGATCCGAAGCTTCCTGCGCGAATCTTCTAAAGGGCTCGCGAAATTCAGGATCCCGAGGACGATTTGCGTGGACCTGCCCCCAGTGTTCAGCCAGGAGTTCAGCACTACCCTCGAGAGCGTCAGGAACACTACCGTCTGGAGCTTCAACTCCAGCGAGAACTATTCGACGATTGCGGGCCCTCCAGACCTGCAGGTGCCTCTGAAGTTGCTGTGCTTTCTTAACCTTGTACTCCTCAGAAAGCTGCGGCGTCGAAAACAACTCCTTCACCTCCTCCTCCAAAACCGCTTGGGAACAGCTCCTCATCCGTTCCATGAAACCAGCATAGTTCACCCAAAACATTCCATCCGAATCAATAAACTGGCACAGGTCAGGGTGAGCTCGCACAGCTTTCTTCACTACACGGCTGTTGTCCATCGTCATCGCACGGAGCACGGCGAAGAACCAGGACAACTTCTCTTGGTTGGTCGACGGACCATCCACGGAGAGACCTTCTTTCACCTGCCGAGCTGCCTCGTGAAAAACTTCTTTTAAGGCCCGAAGACGACACCAAGCATCCCTGAATTCAGGCATATCTCTCCAGAGGTCCTGGACCAGGTCCGAAAACTGCGGCTTTCTCACGATCCACGAGGCAATTCTAGGGAAAGACGCCTTGTAGCCTGGGTTCAGCTGGACATACAGCGGCGTGTGGTCGCTAGGTCTGGTTAGGTCAGTCACTGGCCAGAGTACGCCTGCCATCGGCTTCAAATCCAATAAGTGCCCAGAGTCCAAAGATGTGTACACTCTATCTAATCGACTAGCAGAAACCAGCTGCTCACCGTGCTTAACTCTGAAGGTAGGGTTGAGCTGGGTCAGCTCGCAGAGGGTGGGGAAGGTGTTGGCGAAAAAGGCTCCTACAGTATCTGTTTTACTCGACACAGGTTCAGCACGAAGAAAAAGCCGAGAGTCCCCAGGATCAAGACAGTTGAAATCTCCCAAAATCCATGACGCGTATTTCGAGGAAGGTTGGATACAAGTAGCCACCTGCCTAATCAACCCATATTTCTGACTGTTGCTGAGACTTGGATTTATGTGAATGTTGCTAACTGTCATACATCCTAGCTTTCCCCGAAGATGAAGGTGGTGGCACCGCCCCTTGGCGATAACCTCGTGCTTGACATGCACAAAGTACTGTAAAAATGAACGGCGAATCAGGATCACAGAACCTCCAGCAGCCTGGCTCGAGAGGAAGGTACCCCAGCCTCGAAAATGCTGGAGATCAGCAAGCAAGAGACCCAAATCTTCACGGTTCCCGTGACACTCCTGCAAAACTACAATGTCGGACCTCTCGCACAGCTTCATGACAGTCGCTCTCGTTCGAGCTTGTGTCTCCACGTCAGCATAGATAGATCCAAACAAAGTATGAGTGTTCCACGTCGTGATTCTGAATCTCTCTCGCACGATGAACGGCAACTCTAGCACCTGGTCAGACGAGGTGTCGCCCCATTCGCCATCCTCATCACTGGACTCCACTGACGAACTGGCAGAGGTGCCGCTTACCGACGAGGACGAGGTAGAGGAGGCCGAGGAACAAAAACGCATATGATCCAGCTGCCGTTGGAGTGAGGTAGAGCTGCGGCTATTTGCACAGCACGAATTCCTTACATGTCCCTGTACTGGTTGCGTAATCTCCTACTCATTGAGCAAGCGCAGCATACGGTCGACGTCTGCTTGATCGAAGCCGAAGTGGTTGATGTCGTCCGTGGCCGTGCACATCATCCGATTGAGCGGGTCCACCACGCCCCTGAAGAGGATCCAGATGTCGCCGTCCTTGATGAAATAGAACTCGTTGCGAA